>JBCEWB010650336.1:22964-35393 GCA_039654565.1 Peronia peronii
GTGTACACATTTGATGAATATATTTCAAGACTTATGAAAAGTGAACACATTTGATGAATATATTTCAAGACTTATGACAAGTGAACGCATTTGATGAATATATTTCAAGACTTATGACAAGTGAACGCATTTGATGAATATATTTCAAGACTTATGACAAGTGTACACATTTGATGAATATATTTCAAGACTTATGAAAAGTGAACACATTTGATGAATATATTTCAAGACTTATGAAAAAGTGAACACATTTGATGAATATATTTCAAGACTTATGACAAGTGAACATGTCTTGCAATATTCTCAGATGTGTCCTTTTTTTCAGGTTCCAACTCAGCAGTGCTAAGATGATGACTGGGAAATTAGCGTCTGTCTTTCCTGTTAAATGAGAGAAATCAGACTAAACAGATAAAAGCATTCAGTGACAGCATGTTGCCTTTATCTCAGATCAATACAAAATGGTTATTTTTGTCACAGCGGCCACAGATATTTGTGTCTCTGTAGCACCGGGACATACACTGTGAAGGCCAGTTTTATTGCTTATATTCATGTTTGCCCAAGAGTTTTTTCTTTGTCTTGTTTCTGCAAAATTTCATGTTTTTGGGTTTTTTTGTAATATGACTGTGGAGAGATAGATGCAAATTATGAATGAGTCTTGATATCAACTGAATTGTTTCAAAAAATGGGAGAAACTGTTGCCTCAAACATGTTCTATCTGTTGCATGTCCATCCATTCAACTGAAGCAGGATATTAATTAAAACTTCGAAATCTTCGATTGTCAGAACAGCAACCGCTAAAAAATTCTCAAATCGTGACAATAATTAGAATATTAGTACATGGGTTAGATTTGGCTACTCAAACTTTTGTTCAACCAAAACTAGAAAAAATTTCTAGTGGTTTGAATTACTGGTTGTCAACAGCAGATTAAAGTCACTAATTTTAATTCGAAGTCGGCAGCAGATTTAGCACATTGGGATCCTGACTGTGTAATGGTCACTATGGGAAATTGCATGTGCCATAAGGCTCAAATACACCTCCACAATGCAGTCATATGGGCAATGGGAGACCATCATGTATTGGAACCATAAGCTTTGAACTGTTGTGGCCTCCCCTGTCTGACTGGCAACAGTTTCAGTGAAAATTGTTACTCACTAGCCTGGTTACCTCTCTTTGCCAGACTCGAGGGCTCTTGAATGAGTTTTGTAAAAAAGAGTAGAAATCATTGGTGCTCTTTTTTGTTGGAAAAATTTATCATTCAATTATCATGATAAGAGGAAAACATTTTCTTTATACCATGAATTTTTCTCTTTTTTCAGAATTTTTCATGGGATTGTGTTTCAAGCAAAAAAAAAAAAAATGCAAATGTATTTTTCCCATCTTAACTAGGCTAGTTTAACAGCCGTTATATCTGGCAAAAGGAAGTAACTGGGCTGGTGAAAAAAGAATACCAGTAACTATTCAAAACAAAAAAAGGTTGCTCTGGCCCGTTTAAGATCCATCATTTAACTTTTTTTCTGTTGATCCCAGCAGATGCATAGGGCCATAATCACTACTCAAGCAAACTTGGTAAACGGCAGTTCTTTTTTCAGCTGCCCGACATTCATCCAGCTGCTGTTATTTCTTCTATACTTCTCTTTCCATCTGTTCTACTTGGCCTATTCTTTTTTTTTTTTCTCACGTTCTGATTGGTTCCATTGAAATTTTTCCTACAAGATGACAGATCCTGAACCTAAAGGCTCATAGTTTCTCATGGTAGATACGCTACAGGTTTAGACATACAACAGTGATTGTCAAATTTCATCTAAAACCAGTGAAGGCTCAGTGAAAGGGAGTGTCTTGCATGGAAGGGTTTATTATGAAGATTTGCTTTAAATTTCATGAAATGTTCAGAGTAAGATAATTGATGAGTAATAATATCTCTACCTCAAAAGCCTAAAGTTTCCCTGATGTTCACTTCAGATGTAGTGAACCACGTATACACGCAATAATTTATATATCCCTATGCCCAATCCCTGTAATACAAATATTATATTCTCCGTTAATGGCTACCTATATAATCTCATTTACAATATTTTATATTGAAACATATTTAAGAAAATAGTTATTTTCAAACGTCGGCAGTTAACATTATCATCATCACCAATCTTCAGTCTTTCCAAAGTGTACGCCGCAGTCCAAAAACTTTGACTCAGTCCAATCTTGAGACTGTCGTACCATTTCATTTCATGGGTGATTGCACTTCTTCATATCATTGCTCAAACAAAACCATCAAGAGATCTATGTCTTACTGTTAGCTGCTTTCCCTGTGGATCCCTGGTTTTGCTACTACTATTAGTTTTCTAAGTGCGTCACCAATCCAGTGCCTTTTCTTCCTACTAATTTTGTCCTACATAGTACAGGTACAGGTATCTATTTAGTCTTCTCCCACAACTCTTGAATCTTGAATTTTTTCATGGCCGCTGCACTCTGAGAATCTTTCTTAAATGAAGTACAGTTGATAAACGTTTCGAGTTGTCAAGAAAATTGTTGTAAAATAAATAAATCAGATTTGAAACATTCACAATAAACTAGACTATATAACTAGACTATAGTTTTTTTATCATACAAATTTGATTCACCAAGAAAAAAATCTTTATTATTAATAAACTACCATTTCAGTATCAGTCACCTTGTTATTTTACACAACTTTGTTCAGAAGTTACACTTTTTGATCACAAAATAAGGACATATATTTACCATATTGCTATACAGATTGTCAGTCTTTTCATAACCCATCTAGGTTACTCATTATCGAGATCTATTATTCTTCTGTCCTAAATGAGAAGCTGTCTATTAGTGAATCAAATGTTGTAAAATGGAACTGTATGATTGATGTTGTTTTTCTGGAAATGATTGAGTAAATGTTCTGAATAAAAATGATATTGTTGTGTTTCTGCATTTGATATTGAGTGTCTGTTTGAAGTTTTTATGAACATTTATTGTCAGCCTAAATATATTCTTTCCTTTATGCTTAAAGTATGTCTACATTTCTCTCCTTTAGGGTGAACTGTGGGGCATTGGTTAAAGAAACCTGATAGAATATCCACACATTACAATATCATTTACATACAAAATGTCACATACATGAACCTTAACAAATCCTATCTGTTACTTGTGATTTGGGCCTGAATATTTTGACTATTTCTACAAAAGAAAAAATGAAAAAAAGTAAAAAGTTTCTAACAAAAATGGTGTCAAATCATCAACAGCAAGTCTGGCAAGGATATATATATTTTTTAAAAATGAATTTTTCCTTCTGCATATTCTTGCAGAATTGTTAACTTTTTTTATATGTCACACCAATTGCCCTCTACCGACATAGCCATCTGCAGATGACTGAAAGGTGAAATTAGAATGTAGAGTAACGCTTGTTAAGTAATAATAACCTGCACATGATCTTAGCCATTCTGTCTACACGAGGTGTAACTAAATAATGAAAACTATAATAACCTTTACAGATCAAGTTTGGGAAGCTTAAGTTTTATTTGGGCCTTTCAGTCTCCTACGACGGAGACTATCTCGGCCTTTCAAGTTTGGGAAGAAACACTGCTCTGTCACATATACCTCTGTGTGTATAGAATCGCTCAAATGAATTTATCAGTTTTATGGCTTTTCAAATACACAGACAGAGTAGAATGTAACTTATATAAAATGAATAAAAAATCTTAACATGCTAGGGGCCCTAGTTGTCTTTTTGACTTCATTAAAAGGGTATACTGCAGGAAATGTTATATCATGTTCTTTTCATTTGACATGTAACTAGTGAAAGTTCTTAGAAAGATTTATGATTGGGTGGAAATAATTTTTTTCAGAATTTCATGAGAAAAAATTTTTTTTAGATTTTATGAACTTTTTCCAAACATATATTTCAAATCAAAAGAATAAGGTGACTTGACAAAGTTGTTCGAAAGCTCTTTCACCTAGTCTGAGGGTGTAATTTGGTGGACAAGCAAAATTTAATACAAATCAGGTCAGTTTCCTTGGAATATGATATGATAATTTGAACTGAGTGTTATCTAGTAACTGCTGCACTACAGGAAGAATCCATTTAACCAGAATACTATCTACATAATAAATACTCAAGATTTTGCTACAGAATATTCAGTTCAAAAAGGCTTGTTCTTTATACATTTTAAGGTTTATCTCCCTCTCAAACAGTTAGTTTATATGTTTACTCATGTCATATCTTTCCGGCTTGAAACTAAACTGAGTGTACAGCCACTCCATCCAAAATGAATGAGTTTGACTCAGTTATGAAGTGGTTTTGTGATATCACTTACTTCAGGAAAAGACAGTTACATGTATTAGATTTCCACCATTATATTGTAGTTGTTTTTGCATTGATTGATAGACTTCGCCTAACCCATGCTGTCTCTTATTGAGCCACTGATCTAAAGGACAGAGGCAGTTTTGGTACTCTATAATCTTTCATTTCTTATAATGGTTTATACATAGCTCAGATAATTTAAACAGGGAACTGCTCAACTGTAATTCTTATTTCTCAGTCAAATGTCTCCAGATAGCCATTATCCACAGTATGAATAAAGAAACATGTATCAGTAATAAGAACTGTCATCTGTCATTTGTTATTTATTATCTATCAAAATAACTGGATATGGTATTGGCCGTTGCAGTTAATGACATGGATAAAGTAAATCTCCTCCATTTATTTCAATCTTCATTAGTCCTGCTGATTTCATGAGAACTGTATATCCTTAGTGGTACATGCTCAGTGTGACAAGATTTCAGGCTTTCGAAATGGCCCTCACATGTCGTATAAACACATTCATGAAATATTGGTGGTTGAAAATGCAAATAAATAACCACTAGATCTGTCTGTAATTACTGAATGTGATGGGGTATAAAAATTCTCCCTGCAATTGCTTGAAAATACAGTGAGGAGAGGATTTTCATTCTGCTGATATCTCACCCAATGTCATGCAATATGCTCAGAGATCTCTTTTATGTGTGTGTGTTTATTCAATCGAAATAGTTCAGTAAATTTGATTTGGATTTTTTGTTGATTGAATTGTAAACACTGCGGAAAGGATATGATGAATGAATAGCATTGTTCAAGAATTGCACCAGATCACAGGATCTCAGATCTCAAAAATGTCATATTTGCTTATCACACATTGCCAATACATCGAAAGAAGTGAGTAACGTCACTTTCAGTTTTACTTTTAGTCCTTATATGTCGTTGTTACATCGACTTCAAATGTAGTACATATGTAATGTATGTACAAATGTAGTATAATGTATTTAGCCTACGCATTCATTATTAGCTCTGTAATCACACATTCTCTGCTGTGTGTGAGTTAATTACTTGTAATTAAGTTCAGATGTTCTGAAAATTTAAAGAGTTGTATGCAGTGCCTGAGAGACAATTGACATAGCTTTGCTTCCATAAGGAGGTTATATTTTTGCAGCTAGTATGCTATATAATGAAGTAAAAGTTTCCATATTTCTTTAGAGATACTCTGTCGCTAAGGAAAATATAATCATCGCATTTGCCCTTATACGATGAATGATCCTCACCTTATGTATGATATGGTGTATCACAATAGTGGATGCATAAATCATGGATGATGAGTAATTAATGTTTTGAAGAACCAACATTTCTGTTTTTCAGTCTGACAGTTGTTGTTTTTTTCTTTCAACAAGAGCTCTTAAATACCACTGTTTACAGATTCAACTCACAGTATAGTCAGACCAGTACAAAACTGAGAAACTTTGAACATTATACAACTGTAAATGTGTTGATCTTTATGAGAAAGAGCTAAGGATTTATTTGTAAAAAAAAATAATAAAGTCTACAACAAACTAAACAATTGTTATATTTCACAAATGCTATAAAGTCACAGAACTATCATCAAAGTAAAGTTCACATTTGTATGTCTCTGGTAAGCATTAGTAAGAGAGACAATGATATGAGATGCGACATGATGAAATCAGGCGCTCATCAGATTTTGAACATATGGAGTTATTGATACCACTGTGAAGATTATTCATTTTCCTTTCTGTGTGTGAAGACATTTTTGTTCTACCTAAAGTAGAAGTTGAGATATTGGCAATTGAAGATGGTAAGGGTGATCTGTTGCTGCAGCTGAATTTAGTGAGAAAATGGCCGATCATTTTTGTTAATCCTTATTAGGCCATGCCTCTAAATTACAATTTTTGGGCTTTAACTCAATTTATTTCAGCAAATTTTACTCTGAAATTCATATTTAGACTGATATAGAAAGATTCTGTGAAGAAAAAGATTTGCGTAAAAAATTCATTCACTGTTGAAAAACACATGATTTCTCCGGTCGCCTCAGTTTGATAGCGCCTGATTTCATCATGTTGCATCTCATATGTAGAAAAAAAATTAGTAAGGATAACCTGATTCCATAAATTCTTTTTCATGTTTCCTTTTTTTTTATTTTTTTTAAAAAACAAATGTCATTCGTGTTACATTATGTGCAGTAAGTGATTGCTACATTACCCTGTCCATATCTAAGGGGAAAGAAAATCATTTTTGTTTGCTAATTATTACGATATGTAGATTTCAATTGCAATTTTCAGAAAAGCTAGGTACAGATTTCCCCATGGGCTTAATTTTCTGTCTTTCAGTTGTCTGCATTTGTTGTTAAAGCATTTGACATCCAGTTATTGTTTGCTTGTTTTTGTCCATTGATGGTCTTTGTTTTATAAAATCATTAGTCCATCTGCAAATAATCATCTCAACAAGAATTTTTTTTTTGTGTATGTGTGTGAAGTTAATGGTTTGGGCATTATAAATATGCTTGTGTATACAGATTTCAGAGCTTTATGTGATAAAGAATCTGTTCCTTTTTTTTTTTTTTTGAACTTTCATTATTTTTATTAATTGCAATGAGTCAAGGCTTCCATACTATGGTGAGATTCTCAAAATGGCCATCTGTACCACTAATTACAAGACAATTCCAGATTTATGATCTGCAAACCTGATGAAGAGATAAAGATCCTCTTTGGTGGAAGCAGCAAATCATCTGCCCATTAGACATGTGTCATCGTCTCTTTAAAAAAAAAAAAAAAAAAGGAACAGAAAAAAAAAACATAAGAAACAAAATAAAATAATAAAAGATAATTTTAAAAAAAAAAAAAGAGAAAAGAAAGAAAACAGATAAGTAGAAAAACAAAGCAAAAACACTTGACCACAGAGCTCTGTGTCTTCTTTAATGCCCTAAGACATTTAGTCATTTACAACTTGATCATTTGCAACCAGTTTGCAAAACTGGATGTTAAATTTATGTCAAAGTGACCAATGAAACTGGCAAAGTTATTGTTAAAATTTTACCTAGAAATAGCAAAATGTCCAAGAGCTAATTCATTTAATGCTACTGAGCAGTTTTTGTTGTCAGACTAGCAGTTCCGGATTCTGGGAGACAGAAGTTGCTTTCTGTTCTTCTAAATATGCCGCGATTTTTTTCTGTTTTATTCTTCATGTCATTATTTTTTTGTTATGTTTTATTGCATTTATGATGTATGTCATTGCCACTTTTCTTCGACCCCAGTGTATAAGCTGATCTATTGGAACAATGGCTATTGAAATGTGTCAACGATTACAATGTGTTGACTATGCACTGTCTCATTGTATGTAAATATGCCCTAATCCCTACATGACCCTTAAAGTTTTCGCCATAGCTTTGTGGTTTGGCGTTTGTCCCATGATATATGTCATGTGTTGTGGGTTCGACAAGTGGGTCCCTCCACTGGGGGATTGAAGGATACGAAGATAGAAACCTGCATTGTTTCTGTGACTTAACGTCCTCTGGCTTCTTGGGTCGGGAAGCCCGATGTCTAGCCTTCTTCGGAGGTCCCATCTGTATATTATGCACATTAAAGAACCCTTTGGCAGTTATATAAATCCATGAAGAGTAGACGGAGTGCCACTGTCCGGGCAAAATGTCCAATTTCCAAATTTCTACCCACAAAAATTGTCACCAAAAAACAGACAGCCTCATAAAGCCGAGATAGTCCTACTTTCTTTGGATTGAAAGGCTTGAGGGAAAAAAAAAATGACCCTCAAACTTTTTATAAAATAGAATCGGACCATTGATGTGCTATCAAAACATCATGGTAGGCAGAGAGCAACAACCATAAAAAAGGAGAGATAGTGACCTCAACAGGTGGCTAAAAGTTTTTAAATATAAGAAGAACATAGCATGACCAGCTATTTTGGCTTATACATTGAAAGTGCCAAGATGCTGTTGTCATGAATGGTAGGCCTGTATGTCATGTTTCTGCAACGGCCAGGGATACAGTGATGAGTGCTGCCTGTCATATAGTCCTTTTCCAACAGTTATAGGAGACTCGCATTGTAGGAAACAGTGCATGATAAAAAGCCAACTGACCGTTTGTCACAATGGGATTGATTTACTAATATAGTAGTGAAAACTTTTGAAGCTGTTCCTGGTTGAGGAATATCTCTCTGCAGTGAGACATATATCTTTATCTGTCCTCTCCTATCCATTGATGTCATGTTGGCATTGGCCATAGATCTAAAGAAGAACATATTCCAGGATCAAGTCCATTCAAATGGCAGGAATAATATCAGTTGATATATACAATAGATAGTTCATACACCAAAGGGTGTCCTAATGATGCTTTGTAAGAAGCTTTGGTTTTGCTTCACAGAGTTGATGAAGGGAATGTGTTGCATTATAGATTAGTTACTGTTGTGTTTTTCACCATTTTCACAATGTTTGCTTTGTAGTAGACTATGTCTTTTGTAAGATTCTGGTCCCATTGTCTCTTACATGATTATTGGCAGTGTTTAATCAAGTTCACATGTTGATGCATCTTAGAATGTAGTGTATCCATACTCTAAGCACATTGCACTGATGGTAAAGCTCAGTCAAATCCTCATGTTAATATATCAGCTTGGATTGCCCTGAATCTGTTTTTGCAAGTATGTCTTGCGCCCAGGGCAAATGAGTCGGAAGTCACACCTTGCGATTTTGAGTTGCAGCCATTTTTAACTGTTTTCTTTTTTTTCAGGTTGAAAAAGTTAAATTTTCATTATGTGAAGAAATGAAAAATTTTGGTATCTGAGACAGAAAATAGTTAAAAATGGCCATAGCTCGAAATTGCCTGGGGCGACTTCCAACTCAGTTGCCCTGGGCACAAGACATATGTATTTTAGAAAGTACTGAATGTTTAAGACGGGGCCAAGTCAAGAATTTTTACTGTGCCGAATCTAACCAATCCAAGATGCAAGAAATGTTTTAAGAATGTATATGTTGCTGTGATTAAATACAAGCAGCTTTAGTGTGGTACTGACAATTCTTTCTATCAGTTTGAACTTTGAATGTCTTCAACTTTTCGAGTAAGGTAAATGCAGCCTGAATTAACAGTGGAAACACCTTATCACAATCTTGGTCTGAGACTGACAGCCTGAATAGTTGTTTAGCAGGGGATTCCAGAGCTTTTGCCTTGTTCAAAAGTTAGATGTGCATTTAGCAGATGCAGAAAAATAACCTGATGTAGGTCTCCATATTTTTCTTCAAGATCAGAACAGAAGAAAATATAAAAATTTATGATATGTAACTGTAAAAATCAGTGAAAGCAATGTGTGAACAATGAAGCTATGTTTGAAATATCGTTGTTGTTGTTATTATAGACTCAGTGTTATGACTTTTTTTAATGTTATGATTCAAATATCATTGATTAATTTTCTTGTGGGGTTCAGAATTAAAAAAAGTTCATAAAATAGGGGGTTCATATGAATGAACATGCTTATTTTCTGTTGTGGGCGATAAAATTTTAACATGTTTATTTTGATGTCTTTCCCCTTTTTTTTGTTTGTGTGTTTTTCCGTTTTTTGTTATATTATGTTTTAATTTTTTTCTTTAATATACTTTTATGACCAGAAATCTACAAACAGCAAAATGTAAGTTTAATGATATGATCTTAAAGACATGATAATGACCATCCTATTAGTCCATAGCACGCTTTTAGCCAAGAGAAATATCTTCCATGCCATGGTGAGATATATTATTTTCCTCCCACCTTTTGAATCTATTGCTGCCCGAAAGCAGTCTAGTAAAAGAATATTATCAAGATTAAGCTTGAAATATTTACTCTTGTTGCCTATTTAGATTTATAATAACTAATATAGTCATCAGAGATTGTATAGTATGTATGTATGTACACACATTGACATTTCAAATAATAATATGCGTATATTCAACATCTGTAATTAAGTGAGTTCACATAAATAATAATACCTCTGTTGATATGGGTATATAAAATCAGTGCACAGTGGCCACTTTAGCAATGTAAGAATGTATACCATCTTTCTTCACAATATATAGCCTACATCATCTTTGATAATGTTCACATTCTTGACACATCTAGAGCTTTTCTCATCTCTATGGAAAAATCACATACTATATGATGAGAAGTCTGTGATTCTCCATCTTACATTGTATTCTTCATCTAATATTATATTCTCCATCCAATATTGTACTCTATATCTGATATCATATGATTCTCCGCAATTACCATACCAATTCTCCAATCCCTGTTGTGTGATACTGGGATCCTGTGAAACTAGTGACAATCACATCAAACAACTGGTTTGGAATTGTTTGCTTATCAGGTTAGCTCACAGATCTGTTTATCATAGTGTGGTAAGGCTAAGCAGGCCTAGATCATTTGTTGAAAAAACAAAATCTGAGATATTTTGCTGAGTTCTTTTCATGTTATGACTCGATTTAATCATAAATATCTGGATATAGATCCATTAATAGTGGGAGAAAGAGGGTAGAATGGTTATAGATTAAAAAAAAAAAAATTAAAAATAATTTAAAAGCATTTCCTTAGTGATCACATTTACATGCACTATTTTCTTAATATATGTTATTGTTTTTTTGTTGTTTTTTTTTATTGTAAAAATGTACAGTGTGTAATATTTTAATATCAAGATTTTTTGTGATTCTTGGTGTTCTGATTTGTTGCACAATAATGTTTTTGTGAGTATAAAAATGAGAAAATCATGACATTTGGGAAAATTATGCAGTTGTCCAGCACCACGAAATGGTAGTTGAAAAGGGATGTAATTTATAAGACTGTGTGAGATTGATTCTTTGTCATTTGGGTTTTTTTTTTTTTTTAATTTAAAAATAAAAAAAGGTGGAACATAAATTCTATGCATATTCATAATGGCATTTACACTTTGACAATGCCAACAGAGGTTTTGTGAAAGTATTTTCAGAGTCTTAGGCTAGCCATCAGCATGGTAAGTTTTGCTCAGTGGCCATAGCTTGCAGCTTTGTTTGTTTCATCTTTCAACCTCCTTCCTGGTGGTTATCTCGATTTGGCCATAGAAGAACTTGTATCATGAGGTTTTCAGCAACTAGTAAAGAGGTCACCAGTTTTAACACAGAGGAAATGCTGCATTTTGTATATATATATATATATATTTTTTTTTTTTTTAAACTCGTTTTTTGCTTTTGGTGATGTACTATTGTATTGGATATGTTATATCGGTGTTGCTGTAGCCTGAATAAAAACTTTTCATTTCCTCCATCTGAGTTTGTTTTATGATTTTATCCAATTACCTTCTCCTTTGTAAGAATTTGCCATGATTCATGTATAATAAGAAATATGTGCCAGAAATTAAAAAAAATAATAAAAATAATAATTTTAAAAAATTTCCTGTCAGTTGCAGTCTGGACAAAATTTGAAATCACGTAATGGAAAAAGCAAAGAACAGATTGATGTGGATCATTACTGAATCACAATGATTCATTTGAAGAGTTGCACATTCATTATACAACGTATACGGTTATCATATATTCATGGCAAGTAATCACAAGAATGCTGTTCTTGCTTTGATAACTTGTTGAAGTACATATATATATATATGTTATATTAAATATATATTACAGAGAGTTTTTCTCAGTAAAGCCTATGTAGTTGTAAGCAGGAGTTGTATAAATTCTTTATGGTTTTTGCTTTTTTTTTTTTTCTGCATTTGATCAATAAAGATATTATAATAATTATTGAACTTTGATGTCAATTGTCAATAGTGTGTGTGTGTTGAGTAAAATTAGTCTGACCCGAGACCTTTTTATTTCTTTATTAAATTTTTGAAATTTTTAAAAAAAAAATTTTAAGACTGTACAATCATGTCTCTACCACACACGTGGGAGAATTGACAGACACAGTAGTTCCCTTGGCAACAACTGACAATATTATGGTTTTCTTTGTTTGCCTATCGTCTTACAGGGGGTTATAAAGGATAAGATCAGATGTACAATAGTTAAACGGGGAGCGTAGTGCCTCTGTGGTTTGGCGTCTGCTCACGGAGAAAACGGGCCGGGATCGACTCGCGGGTCCTGCATCAGGGGATGGAAGGA
>JBCEWB010650447.1:0-17605 GCA_039654565.1 Peronia peronii
CCATCAGCTTCTAATTTGTATGTCAGTGGGTTTACAATAACCGTAACATTTCATCTGAGGCAAAAACAAAAAGAAACGTGACACAACAAAATCATGTTACACTACCCCTTTAAGTGTCATAATTTTCAGCTAGATTTTAAACAACACTTTTTCTTTTTTTTTCACCGATAAAATGAAAGTATAGAAAATAGTTTTTACATTTAAAGGAGTAAAAATGAGGAGCAATACCAAAGCAAGACATAAAAAAACACTTAGCTGTTTTGTATTCCTTCTTCCCCTTTCCCAAATCACTGAAGAATTTATTTTGTTGTTTTTTTTCATGTGATTTTCAGAGGGGATGAAAATGAGGTCAACAACGTCACAGCAGAAAAATGGATCACCCAGATACAAGGATGAACAAAAGGTAATTCATTATTCAGTTGTTTGCTCAGTAATAGAACACAAAATTTAAACCAAACTTAGAAAAGCAGATCATTGAACTAAACTACTGTTTTGGGTTTTTCTATGTCTGTCAGTTATCATTTGTTTCCACCCTTGTAGCATTGTCATTCGCTTTCCCACCATTGCAATGTTGCAGTGACATGTTCTTTCTTTTACTAGACATGCATAGCTTTACTTGACGCATAGCTACTGAACCGTAGCACAAAAATTAAACCTTTACTTAAAGGGACTGCCATATAGAGCCCTTCATTGCTCTCTTGACGTATAATGTACATCCAGGTATGACTTGGATCAGATGTGCAATTGACATACAGCGTATGTTGCACATAAAACACAGTTTTACAGTGACCTATGCTGTACATCAATAGAACATCTGACCTCAGTCATATTTGGATGGACTTGTACATCAACAGAGCAGTGAAGAGGTTTTCATCAGTGTCGCAAGCATTCTGTACAAGTCTGAAATTTGGGAATTTTGAGCTGTTTTTTTCCCCGTCCAAGGTGAGCTAAAAATATGTACTGTGACACCATCTTGAGTCAAACTGACCAATAGAAATGCAGGAACAATTTTCAAAGATTCCACGAAAAACCTCTTTGTTTATACAGTGGAATTCTGATATTACAAAATCCAGTGTTGCGAAATTTCGGCAATAAAGAAAAGAATATGCAGTCCAGTTTTATTTCCTTATTCTTTCTTCTAATAAAACCTCGGAATTTGGGACATGCCAACCCTCCCGTGCTCTCGCTTATAAAGACATAATTTTCCCAGAAAGTGACCAGTAAAACCTCATGTGGCATGCTGAAGATGGTTAGACTGCGCACACAACCAGCTTTTTGTTTGTTCAGCCACTCCGAACAATGCCCATCGGCGCCAGTTACACACTGATGATTCAAGCGAGACAACATTTGTGTGATGCTTATGCAATAGACTAAGCCCAGGTATAATAACCTGTAGGGGGAGGGGGGAGTATCTTTGTCCACACAGGTGGAAGTAAAGTGGTTTGGTCAGGGCATGCCATTTGGGGGAGAGAAGGAATAATCTTTACCGTGTAGAGGAATATTGTGCGAATCATAACCATTAGGAGTGGTCAACAATTATACTGCATTTATTGCTTAGCCTACACGCTGCAGCACATTTACTTTGTTTACTTCTGTGAAATTTGTAAAAGTTGTGAGTTAGCTTCTGAACTGTCTTCATACTCAGAGGAAAAATAAAACAAACAAAAAAATGAATGAAACAATTTGAAAAATGCATGCACAGGCTTTGTAAGGGGACGATTATCAGGTGAAATAATTAATAGTAACAATGATTTAGTGTATGGGTCGCCCCCCGTTGTTTTACGGTCCGTCGTTGGATATTAAGAAAGAAAAGTCCTGGTCCCTTCGATTTCTTGATATCAGAGTTCCACTCTAATAATTTGACACCAGTTTGCACTTTCTGGTGAAAAAAGTACTCAGACTGACTTGAGTGGGTTGCTTGCAACACCAACGTTTTAATCTCAACAGAAATGAAATTACATTATAGTCCACTAGTGATTCTACCCTTTTTGTGAAATTTCCTTAGCATTGAAGGAGGAAATATGTCTTATGCCCAGGCCCAGATGCCCATTTTTTTTTTCAGGTTGGGAAAGGTTGAATTTTCATTTTGTGGAAAAAAAATTTAAAATTTGGTACTTGAATCGGCAAATAGTTAAAAACGGTCATAACTCTAAATTGCAGGATGCAATTTCCGACTCGTTTGTCCTGGGCGCAAGATATATGCATAGCAGTGAAGAGTCAAGTGTTTACTATGACACTTGGAGAATATTTTCATGGGCCTAGAATACAACTCTTGATGTTCAATAAAGATTTTGCAAGTGTTGGATTATTTTTCATCAGAAATGTGAAAGGATGACATTCAGTAAACCAAGTCTTTTAATGTCATCAATCCCTTCGAGACATCAGATGTAAGATAGACGTCATAAATAAAAAACAAGATACGATTCTGACATAATAGTTTACGTCATGAAAATATTGACCTTGCATCAGCTAAGGTCCTGATGATGTTCATAAAGTAGAAGACTAACGAGTTGTGTACTGATATTGCATGCAGAGATAGCATTGACTGGTAAATAATAGATAAGCCATAATCAGATTCTGCGATATTGAAAACACTGAAACAGTGTAAATTTTCTGTGTCCAAGTTAATTGTAGTACAGACCCTGTAAAGTGTGCAACCCCTGAAGAAAAAGGAGGGTTGATAGGATCGACAAAGAAACTTTCTTTCTTTGACTGTGTTAGAGATAACACAAACATGGAGCCTTCTAATTGTAATGGTGAAAGAGCAAGGAAATGCCTTTCCAGTGATAGATTTGTTGATACTAGCCTCAAACTGTGATCCTGATGTTGAGCACTATCACGAGCTCTGCTCCCTGTTGTTCTGTCTCCATTTTCTGCATTTTGAGAAAATGGCTGCTTTATGTTTAGCAACTCTTTTGCACATTAAATGACCGTTTTAGTAAAAAATGTTTTTGTATGAAGATGCAAATACAATTAATTGTTTGATTTCATGAATTGATGTAAGAAAAAGACACGTTTAATTCATAAAAACAAGGGGGAGGGGGGAGTAGTGGTGGACATATGACACAACACAAAATGATTTTGAAAATCTATCTATTAAGGCAAGTAGTCGGCGAAACAGTTACTTTATATGCTAGATTTAGTATCCCTCTTTCACATGGCATGTATCTCCAAATAGCCCAAAAGTGGGAGATAGAACAACAAAGCACTGAGCTCGTGACATGTGTCAAATTTCTGGATCCAGGTACATGTATTAGATGGGGAAAGATGGCATTAGATTTAAACATGATAGATTAGTATTCTTATTATAATTCAACAAAAAACAAAGTAGACAGTGAAGCATATAACAAAAATAAGTTTGTTACTATGACATGGAAATACCTTGTATCCAGTGTTGAGCAAATTTTGTACATGTATGTAATGAGTTGTAAAAACTTGATATTGTGAGGAGTGAAGTGTTGAAACACTAGAAGCCCATATAGAAAAGATCATGAGCATTTTTTTTTTTTTAATGAATTAGCATTAAGTAGTATCTTCAAGTGGTTATTGGCCTTGAAGAATAAGTTTATCTCCGCTGTGGGATTTCAGGCCTGTGAAGCAAGTATGAAAAGTACAGTAATTATGAATGTAAAGATACAGAAATGAAACAAAGCCTAGCCATTAGATGTTTGTGCCTATGATGATGTTTGTGCTTGTGTTATAATTAACCATTTCTTTCATCATTAGGAAGATGATTTGAAATGGGTGGAGGACAATATTCCATCATCGCTGGTGGACAGGTTAGTGAAATCAAATTTCAATGTTAGTTATTACATTACATGTATTGAGAGAATAGAGATATATATATTTATATACACATGTACACAGTGGTTAGATCTAAATAGTTACACATGGTTTGTAATATAAAAAGTGTGTGAGAACCAGGCCCTAATGTAATATGTATTGGATCTTGGCTTGGCACTACAGTGGAGACATTGTCACTACAGGCCTACTCAAAGTCAAATCAAACACTCATCTCTCTCGATTTCTACTCCAATATTTCTAATGCGGTTGGTATTTCTTGTTTGCATTTAACTGTAAATCAATAACAAAATAACAAAGACTTGGTTAATAAATCTGGGTTTGCAATACCTTAAATAGGTAACCTTATGAAGTGTAGAATCAATAACTTTTGTCAGTATTGTTTAAGGGGAGGAGGAGGGGGGCACATCCTGAAATATGGATTTTGCTCAAAAAATGTGATTTTGGGTTTTTGTTTTCTCTTAAAAGCCCTGCCTTTTCTGCGTATAAAAATGGTATCAAAAAGTGGATATGTCCATTCTAACATGTTTGACTAATGGTCATTCAACGGTAGGCCTAGCCTCTGTCAACCAGGATTTGGCTCCATCTGGCTACTACATGCAATCATAGATCATCACTATATGATTATATGTAGGCAAAAAGTGCATAAGACACTTGATTGTGACCTCTTCTAGCAATATCATGAACCCTAGTACCAGGGATGGACATTGGATGACCGCTATGAGGCGGAAAAAAACTGCTGATCGTGCAGATTATCAGTGTTAGCGTTATAAAATGAATTTCCACGTACTATAAATAGTGAAATTTTCCTTTCTTTCTGGTGCTTCAGAGCTCAGTTGTGGACTGTATGCCATAGTTTAGGTCAAGAAACTCTTGGTTTGGACAAAAAAAAAATATGGGGGGCACATAGAGGCCCTCAAGAACCCGGAAATGACTCTATGGGAGCCCTTATAATGATGGGGGTAGGGAGCAAAATTCAAGAAAAGATACGCCCAGAAAGCCGAAAAACGGCAACAAGAGACACAGAAGTCATGGAGAGGGTTGGTATGTAAAAAAGTGCTGTTCCAAGGCTGAAAGCCAAACAAAAATTTCTCCATGTCCATTTTTCGATGAAAAAAAACTTTAAATGCGTTTTTCTCAAAACCCAGTTTTTTGACAGTTTTTTGCTATCTACTTTTTTGTTTCGAAACCGATTCTAGCTGAATTCGGTATACATCATTTTCATAACAAGACTGAAAAACGTACATATGCGCGGCCCATTCAGTTAGTAAGTTGTAGGGGAAAATGGGTTTTTAGTATGAAAAAACGGTGAAATTTGATTTTTTTTGTTATGTGCCATTTTTAAAAATTTGTAGAAAATTTTCTATTTCATAGGGAGGGCTGAAAATACGTAACTTTTTAGATACTACGTCAAACAGTAAGTTCACCAAGTTTTATCAATTTCTGGTGAAATTTAACGGAAAGATAGATTATAAAATCAGTTGTTAGAGACGCCAAAATCGAATATGGCGGCGTGGCCATGGCAACCATATTAAAAGGTCGATTTTTTTTCACTGTTTTCCTCAAATTTGAACATGCCAGATTCGATGGAAAAGGTTATAATAGTCTATCTTTAATAATAAAAAAATTCACCTCCAGGACGCGCCCTCACTTTAAGCCTTTATAGCTTTGTTATATTGATTCTATAAATCAGTTGACTAGAAACTGAAATTCCGTGAAATGGTTGCCATGAATATGCATTATGTTGAGACAAATGATCCTTCATTCAGTCCCAGTTCTGCAGATGTATGAAGGTCAGTTTTGATCATCCTGGTATGGCAGCTCATATTTATTTGTTCTGTGAATGCTGCTATGGAAACAGGATGGGCATTGGGTTCTCAATTTTCACAAAGAATAATGAATAGAATTAAGCTCTTTTAATATATTTAAGAAAGTTAGTCAGATTTGGTTTCAGTTTAGGTCTCTACTTTGCTTTTCAACCTCCAGCAGAAAGTTATCCCAGTGGTTTCTGGTTAAAAAAAATAAATTTGATCTGCTAGCAATTTTGCATAAAATAAAGATGATGCTAAAAATTTTCCTGGAAACTGAAAGGGAAAAAAAAGAGAGCTGAGAAGTAAAAAAAATTGTTGTGTCTTATATGTTGCAAATCATCGAGCATTCACCAATCATAGAGTGACCACACAGAAAACTCATAGCATAACAGTTAACTCAATTTATGGCACTGAAACAATTCAAAGATCATGATACAGACATTGTACTTCATTATGGGTGTACATAGAGCCACAAACATGATATTAATACTGGACATCAATATTACATCATTTCAGGACATAGACATGGACATGACATGTGATAACTCATTATCTTTCACAGGACTGACGTTGATGATTAACATAAATAATCATTATAATCATAAAGTGGAAGTTTCTTTAAGGGAAGCAACTCTGCTCCCAAGGGACACAACTCTTGGCCAAGGGAAATAAGTCGGTCCCATAACAGAAATAAAGCAGGTGGAGCTATCAATATGGAATAAAAATAGAAAACGTAAAATTTTTAAAATTAAGAAAAAATATGTAGTTTCCTATTTCCTAATTTCACAGCCAGTCCGTGTTTCTCACTCCGTGTTATGGTGTTATTTAAAGCCAATCCAGACAGGACCATCGATGAGCCGAAATGCGCCATCAATTAGTGTGATCTCATCCCATCCACTTCGTGCCCCGTCACTTCAGACTGGGTATCCGCCTCGATTCGGACATCTTAGCACTCTTGGTCGGTTTCGGTTTTGGTTTCGTTTTGATTTTGGTCCCATTCGGCTTGCCCCGGGGGAGCGGTGCCATATCGGGATGTCCGAATATTGCATTTTTGGCATGTTAGACTTTTGTTTGCATTTTATTTCCTGCCATTGGCCTTTACCGCCATCCGCCTCCTGCCCACCCAGCACTCGGTCTGCCCGAGGCTACGTGCCAAAGTCGCACCACAGTCAACTGCACACCCGCCGCCCCCCCCCCTGAATTTCCGGAGTAGTTACCGACCCACTACGTATGGGCCCGGCGTGGCAGCGCATTTCGAGAGGGGGGTGCACCTAAGGAACCCTCTCCTGCCACAACCGATCGCGACCGTCGCTTCAGTCTCCCCTCCTCTCGTCCCATGTATTTTTAGTTCGCAGCTGGGCTACGCCCGCACTGCCGAAGTTTCGTCCGGACCGCCTTCTAGTTGAGGTGGTACACCGGGGAGCACCGAACTCATCCTCAAAGCTGTGCATGCCCTGTCCCGCTCAGACAGGGGACTCACGGGATTCCCAGTCCCGTGGTCCATTGGCATTCCCCTTCGCTCAGCAGGGGGGATTGCCTGCCTTGTCCCGCATCGGGGCCCAGCTGCCGGGGCCATAAAGAGACTGCCCCGCCAGTGGGGCCGGCAAGGTTTGCTACCTTCCACCTGTTTCGTGTCCGGACTGTCATAATCGGTGTTTTTTAACCGAGTTTTTCGGCACGGTTTCAGTCCAACATCAGTTTGGGATACATTGCCGCTACATATCTCCTGACCAGCTTCTTCAGTGCCACTGGTGCGTCGTGCTGGAGCACCGTTTCCAACGTGAGGGGTTTGCCAGCGCTCCTCACATACTGGACCAGATCCCTGCGCTGGTCCTCAAACCTCTTGCAATGGGAGCATGTAGTGGCTGACATTGTTAGTGTCTCCACATCTGTCGCAGGCAGCGGGCCTCCCGTGGTTGGTGAACCTATCGGGTCCGTTCCCCATTTTTAATTTCAGCAGGTGGCTGTTCACTGGCATCTTGTAATCTATCTCGGGCTTTGTGCCTGGTATTCTGAACATCACCAATGCTGCTGTCCAACGCTCTTGGTCGGGCAGTAATCATGATTTCATGAGCAATGATCCGATCTGTTGCCCTTGTTTTCAGCATCAGCCTTTGTCAAATTGTAAATTGATTGAAGAGAACTTAAATTTTCCACATAGTTTGTATATAATTATAGTTCTTTGCTGCTCAAAAAGAATTGTCATTTTCAGACTTCTTTTTTTTTTTTTTTTTTAAAGTCAAACTTCAAAAACAAAATTAAAAAACAAATGTACAAAACAAAATTAATAAGAGATGAATTGAAGCAATGTATAAACAGTTGAATACATGTATTTGAAAAGTGGTCACCATTGCCCATAAATGTAATCTTTTAGGCTGGCTGCATATTTCTCCTAGTTGTCTGTGAAGAGGGATGTAATTCATATGTGATAGAAAAATGTGATCTCCTACCATAGATCATAGAGTGCCTAGATAATCCACTCCCTTCTTCGCTTTTGTTATTGAAGCGTCTGTGCGTCACAGCTAGCACGAAACCTATTTGCACAGACAACATCCCATTGGCTCAGCATAGCCTAAGCTTGGTCTATGTTGGCGATCACTGAACTATCTTTTTTTTTCCTTCTACATTCGCTCTCTTTCTCTCTCTCTCTCATACACACACACATAACAAAGAAGCTGTTTTTGTGTGGATAATAGCAGTAATTAACGCACTGATTTTACAGATCTAGAACACTGACAACAAATTAGTGACTTGTTGCGTGAAGTTACGAATCTGAGAGCAGGGGTGGTTTAAGTATGTTTGAGTTTCTGAATTGCAAAATTGTTGCCTTCAAAATGCATGGAACATAAAACAACAGAGCTGCATTTGTGTTTTCTTGGAATCAATGAGATCTTTCCGCCGTGAATTTATGGTCAGAGATTGCATTTTTGGCATGTTAGACTTTTGTTTGCATTTTATTTGCTGCCATTGGCCTTTACCGCCGTCTGCCTCCTGCCCATCCAGCACTGACATCTAAAACATCTCTGACATCTAAAAGAGGAAGTTGTTCCTTGTGGTAAAATGAAAATCATTTTTCCTCAGAAAAAAACAGGAACTGTAAATATAATAATGATAGATTCATATATATTACCAGTTAAAAAAAAAAAAGGTACACATTCACTCTTCCGAAACTGTATTCGTAGTACAATGAACTAAGTTTATGAATCTCCGGTGTTTGGATCTGGCTGGTAAACTGTGATTGGGAGCATTATGTACATGTAGATCTATGACATTTTAAAAACCTGCTAGGTTTAACAAAAATGATATTAGGCCTATGTCTTAACTCTCCTACCTGGTGTTTGCTGTCCCTTTAGAGGTAGAATAAGAAAAGTGAAAACACACCAGATTGACTTCTTAGACAATGAATTTTTTGAGGGACAGTTGTAAAGTTGTCTTTTCTTCCTTCGCCCTACCCGTAACTATTTTTGGATAGTGTAAAAAAAAAACAACAAAAATGAACAATCATCTAGTCGAGATTTTGGTTACAGGCTGACACATTGACACATTGTGTCAAGGCCGCTAAAGGCTGTTCGCGAGTAGAGATCGAGACTAGACTAGGTTTAGCAAAGTAATTATTTGTAGATTAATGCAATGAATGTAAATTACCAGTCATGATGTTGAGGAAATCAAAAGAACGAAAGATTCGGATGATGCTGTCTTAAATTAGTGCATCTGATAGCTCCACAGTGTTGACTTTTTAAGCGCTTCCTTAGATCCCTATTGTTCACACGGCAATACTGAACGCCGAACGGTCCACGCATTTGCGGAGGGGCACTGCTGGCGGGCAAGGAAGCTATTTCGGGGAGTGGATCATCTAGACACTCTACGATCTCCTACCACATTGTGACACTATAATATTATGTCCAATTTCATATTGCTTTCATCATTTTTATAAAAGAAACTTTATAGATTTAAAAGAAATACCATTCTTTTCAAAGTTTTAGTCACTCTCTTTTTAATTTCCTCACCACTTAACTACTATGCTAATTCCAGCATTCCTGTGCTAAGCTGTCACCAATGATACAGTCAATCTCGTCTGCACAGTTGGTTCCCCCCCCCCCCCCCAACACTCAAGTCTCGCCCACTGTGCATCAGCCAAATGTGTCCGTAAATAATACAGAGAGATAGATCCAAGGTAACCACCAGCAAGGAGGTTGAAAGACATAAAACAACCAGCCAAGATAGATGAACAATCACCCGCCCTCTACCAGACTTCCATACTTATCTTATTGTAATGTGATGCAACCTGTCCAGTTCATTTAAGGCTGAGGTAGCTGTAAGTGGTAAAGTGCTGATGTTTGAGGTGAGACTAAAGTAGCAAGATCTGGATAGATAGATAAAAAGACTGACTGACTGCCAGAATGGTTGATGAACCAATAGATTTAATTATGGATGGAGAGATGGGTGGATGGAAAGTATAGAGGCATAGGAAGGATAACTGAAAGAGGGATGGTTAGATCTATAAATGTATGATTATGGCAAATTGGATTATTCTCAACCGAGTCAGTCTCCAACAAATCGTTTTTCTTCCATTTATCTAACACCCCCCCCCCCTCCCTTTCCAGATCTGCATATTTAGTAATACCTGACTTTTTGTGTGTTTGTTTTTCTTAAGCCTTTCAATCCAAAGAAAGTAGGATTATCTCAGCTTTTTTAGAAGTTGCCAATTTTTGCTGAGAAATTTTGTGGGTAGAAATTTGGAATTTGGAAATTTTGCCCAGACAGCGGCAAGCAGCCTACTCTTTCATCCATTTTGAACTGCCAAGGGTTTTTTAATGTGTGTAGCGTACACACAGGACCTCCAAAACATATTCACCCTTATCTGAGAAGGCTAGACATTGGGCTTCCCTACCCACTGGAAGCCAGGGGACCGTTGAGTCACTGAAAAAAGGCGGGTTTTCGATTTTCATGTCCTTCCATCTCCTGATGGAGGACCCGCGAGTCGATCCCGGCCCGTTTTCTCCGTGAGCAGACGCCAAACCACAAAGCCACTGCGTCCCCCAAGTGTGATTGTGTGGTTTCATCATTCAATTTCAGCAACATCACTGTGGTGAACATTTGCTTGGTAACATACAAAATAAAGATCTTCAATGCGTTATGGACAGACGCTACATTGGCCCAATAGCAACACAACAATTTAGAAAATAGGAAAGAAACACACAAATGACAAGTTTCCTCATTGTATCTTGTTGTTTTATGGTTGTTTTATATACCAGTATCTATGATCTGTGAAAAATACCATAATCTTTTTATTTCAGCAAAAAGAACTGTAAAAAAAAAAAATGCCAAAACAGCCAAGTATGAAGCAAAAATGGAATTCACCACAAACAAACAAACAAAAGAAATTCCAAAGTGATTAATAAAAAATAATTGTGATAACTGATAGGCACATTTTTGGAATGATTATGAACGTTCGTGTGTGCAGTTGGTTAAATACCCCTGCTCTATACATGTACATATGTAATATATTACATATTACCTCATATTTCAATAATTTACACTATTTAAATCTGTTTCTTTCTTTTGTTGTTTTGTTTTTGTTTTTTGTTTTGTTTTTGTTTTTGTTTTTTTTTTTGTTCTATTTTTAAACCCGTATATCGGGCAGTTTTAAGCGTTTATGTCATGCATAATATATTTTGCACAATGCACAAATAACATTGGTTAGATACAGTTCATTCTACTAAAATCGAAGTCCCGATTATCCCAATTTCTGATAATTCGAGTAAAACGAGATAATAGATTTTTTTCCTCTTTACGCCTATTAAATGCCTCTCACATAACTAGAAGCCATCACTGCAAGTTTCCTTTAACTCAAACCAGTCAATGCCGCCACAAAGGTAAAAATCGGCTATTGTCCTCTCCACTTGGTTTCCACCCAACGTGGAAAATGAAGGAGACAGTGCTGTGGATGGGGAGAGAGGGACAATGAATTTACACGTTTTGAGTGTGCATCACGCTGCACACGGTTTAAGTAGGCCTTATGTGTTCAGCGGAAGGGGGGGGGGGTTGAACAGTATACTAGGGCCAGCACTGTCAAACAATTGATCTGTAATCAAGCATCCCAGCAGAGCCTACAGAACAAGTACATGTATACATGTACATGTGTGAACATGTACATTGTGTCTGTGTTGTGTCTGTGTTGTGATCATGATCATGTCTTGGCTCGAGTAGCACCGTGACGGAATAAGCCAGATTCTACACTGTGTTCGGTTTTTGTTGTTTTTTTTTCGCTTGCGGTTGACTCGCTTCATATAGACACCCTCACAGACTATGTGATGGCTTCCTCTAACTGTTTTCAGAGTTAAAACTTTATTAATAACCCTTTTCAGAGCTAAAACTTACTTAAGAGCCCTAGAACTTTATTAATAGTCCTTTTCAAGACTAAAACCTAGGCCTACCCATCAACAGTTCTTTTCAGGGTTATAACTACATGTACACAAACGGTCTTTTGCTGGACTAAACACTATAACACTACTCTATCTTTATTTTTCTTTACTTTACTTTCGCTTTCAAGGCAGCCCTTATTAGGGCTAACAATCCGATTAAACCTGTGGGCTTAAATTTAGGAAGCCAAAGCGCAATTTCTTTGTGAAGGGAAATACTTCTGTGAAAGAAAAAATTAAAATAGCACCTCATCCGTCATTCGAGAATTGCCTCCCTTGTTATAACTGGAAATCAAACTCTCTTTAATTGAACCCATTAGGGTAGTCCCAGCAAATTCGAATTAAGCGGATTCGACTGTACATCATGTACACAATGTGCTTTTCATCTCAATCTTCTATATGGGTTGTAGCTTTGCAGTGTTATTTACCATCTTGTTAATTCAACTGATCAAATGTGCCAAAGAAATCTACCACCAGCGATGACTCAAGGGAGTCAAATATAATAGAAATACACTACAATACAATGTATATCCCTAAGACAAAATAGTCTGTGAGTCTTGATGACTTGCACTGCAAATGTGGGCATGGATATTCGCCAAGTCAGATTCCACACTAAGCTAGTGTCGAATGACAGAGACTCGCTATTTTCAACCTCTCCTAAAGAAGAAAAGATACACGATGTGAAGTACAGTACATGTGATACAATGTTAAGGACAGTCCTCGGCCTTCAGTCCGTGTCGCTGATGACGTAAATATATGTACGATAAACTAATCAGATAGCCAGTATCAGAGCAACTAAAATTCCACTTGTGGTGTCACTGTGAATGATTCCACGCAGCATCTGTACTAAGAAAGTCTTAAAGTTGTAAAACTGTGGTGGACAACACACATCAATCTAAGTCCAGAAAGGAACAACAAAGTCTGTCATGGGCCGAGCGAAGACGCTGTTATGTTTTCTGTATGCACCTTTCAGCCACCTGCATATGGCTATTTCGGTATGGGGGAGGGGGGCAGGGAACAGTTGTGCATGAACGACTACTTATCAACAAATGTGTGAACACATGGGGTCTATTAGAGAACCACCCACAGGAGATTGAAAAGCGAAATATCACACCATGAGATCTATCTTGACTTCCACTTGTACAGAATACATCACGTCACTCTAGGCATGGAGCTATTTATAGTTTTATGCTTGAAGGCTTACAGGCTCAGGCATTAGCAGTGGCAGAGGGCAGAACCATTGCTCATTGCTGATTATTATTATCGGTAGTCTTATTTATTAAGTCTTACACAGAATGCATGCAAAAATACATTACCTTGGTCAGCGCTCGATTGGCATAATATATACAGTGCAAAACTGATATATCGACATGTAAGGGTTCAGACATTTTGTGTCAATATCAGAGAAGCATCTTTAAAATGGTGTTCTTTCTTTGCAAAGGTGGGTTACTACACTAATAATAAGTAATAGTGTTATATTTTGACGAAATTGAAAGCATCCATTCCCCGAGCGAAATATTGATACATGTAGTTAATTTCCTTTGTCAGAAAAACATCGATAAAATCAGCACCTGTCCTTTCATCTTTTAAACTTTTTGTTATGATTGTTTTAGCCCCTAAAAATACTGTCAGTAGATCTTGCGAGAATACAGACGGCAGGGATTATTACTGATACAAGTGATTCCTAACATAGTCGAGATGTTGGGATTTTTTTCTTTACATGTTCGTGGTCATATCAAATCTAAAAGCAACCACTCATTGGAATATGTTTTTTGTTAGGTCAACTTCATTCCTGATGTGGAGGTCACTTCTCTTAGGGTTGGGGGCCCCATGGGGCCCAGTTAAAAATAGACAAAAATATTTCTCACACTTGACCCTGCCAAAGCCCCATACGTAGTGAATGACGCAGTGATTTCTGTCAGCGCGTTTTTTTTTTTAAAATTAGGCCTAGCCTACTATCCTCCGTCTCTATCACTGGGGGATGGGTGCAAGTGTAGTATGAGTAAATTTGGGCCTGTAAAACATTTGTATTTGCATAGAACATCAGTTATCCTGTTCGGATATTTCAAATCGTTTTTCAAATTTGTGAAGTAAATGACATATTATTATTATTATTTTTATTACTATTATTATTATTATTATTATTATTATTACTACCATTGCTATTGCTTCTTTTTATCGAATATAGATCTAAATTCTACATAATATCATTTTTATCACTTGTGCTTGTGCGGTATTATTAGGCCTGTTCTTACAATTTTTAAACTCACACCCATTATCGAAAACTAAGGCAATATGTTCTAAAAACATCAGACTGAGCAACAGCAGTAGCACTACAGCAATAAAGAACAATACCAGTAGCAATCAACAACAGAACTGCAGTTGTAACAAAAACACCCGCCATTAACATCATCACCAGAAGAGAACAGTATTAGCAGCAACAATAATAAGAACAACAGTACCGCAGGGCTCTAACATGGTTGGTAAATTTTGCAGCAGCGAGGTCTTTTACAATTAAATGTCACATCCAAAGGTACATGTCCTCATTCAGTCTGACCCTTTTGCCTCCATCTATTCCACTATGTCTCTCTCCCCCCCCCCCCTCCCATACACACACACCCCAATCCCTTCCAAACAAAACCACATAACAGTAGTATAGATCTACCTCATACAAGCGACGCCTCGACAAAGAACACTTGAGGGCTATGATCTGTCAATCACTGGGTAACTGTCTGCTTACGCTGTTTCGAAACAGCGAGTGACATTTTTTTGAAACTGAAAATAATGTTATACACAACATACAAAGTTTCAAACTTGACAATAAATTAGATCTTCAATAACACAGTATGCGTATTTCACTATTTCGTGTATTTATAACAATTAATTTATAAACAATATATCGCCAGGCATTCGGCACTTTGGGGACCGTCCGCAAGACCTGAACTATCGAAAAGTATAGAGGCACACATGCTTACTTTTAATGACAAGACAAATTGAGTTTTTATTGCACCCAATGAGAAATATTCATTGTTTCTTGTACAGATCAAAGGTTTTTTGTGAAAATAATACGAAATGGAGGAAAAACGCCCTGATCCTGTCGTCGCTTTGCCTGTAAAGAGAAAATATCCATCCTTAACGAACTGGAGCGTATGTATATTCTATAAGAAGAAAGACAATAGTCTGGTGTCTGCATGTTTAAAGGATATTGCTCAAGTGCAGTCAGCATTTTCTAAGTGAGCCATGTAAATAAATATAAAAAAAACTTGTTATACTTCAACGAAGTCTCCCCTGATTTGGCTTTGGAGCACGTAAATAAAGCTGGAAAGATTGCTGTGGACTGATCGACATTAACAAAAAGGATTCAACAAGAGACAGATGGTGCTTCACATATGGTGATAGAATTAAGGTATCGGAGAATATAAGACAGATGATGGGAATGAAAGTACTAGGGAAATATCACAAAGAGGTGAAATCTGGAAGAATGAAGAAAGCTAACGATGACGTTTTGGCCATGTGCCTTCAGTTTGAGGCATTCAGTGTTCTTAACCAAAGCACAGACGAGTTAGTATACATTTCCACGATTAATGTTGCTCCAGATGATGTCAAGAAAGACCTCCAGGACACAGAAGAAAAGGGAAATGAGCTGATCCTCACTGAAAGACTTCAGACAGAAACGAAAGACGTAGTCTCTAGAATCCCCAAAGTTAATTTTTTTTAAAATGTTCTCTGGAGCAAGAAACAAAGAAAAAATGTAAAAAAGAAAGAAAAGGTCAGTTTGAAAGCTGAAAGGAATCTGTTCAAGAGACTGCTTGTTGCTGCTGAGAGTGGCAGAATGATAGCTTTAGAGACACTCTTGCAGCATGAATTGTTCGAAGTGCCGATGTCCGTCGCTAATGCTGGTGGAACCATGAATACTACGGACAAGTACATCTTGGGACAAATCATTGAATGCAGTTCTGCCCAGCTTTGTCTCCCGAAACTTCCACAATATGCTAAAACAGCAACAATAATTGATGGCATGGCGCTCATTCAAAGTTTGGGTAAACTTTCTCATTTGGGGACTATACTGATATGGTGATGTGAAATATCCTGAAGTATGTGGATGAAGAGCACTCAAAAGTAGATGTGTTTGACCACTACACTCAACACTCAGTCAAGACAGCAACACGCCAAAAGCACTCATGCAGTCTCAGGAGCCGCCCTGTTCAAAGAAAATTGAGAATCGTTCTGTACCGCTGCCTCAGCAGTGGAAATCATTTCCTGATTTGGTGGAAAATAAAGCAGATCTCACCAATTTTCTGTCTTTTCAGCTTGTACAGGCCACCAGTGATCTCGTTGATAGGGAAATAGTAACAGCAGTGTACTCTTCAGCCGGACATTAAACAGTTACAAAGTAATCAGCAGGAAGCTGACACCTGTATGATTCTCCATGCAGCAGAAGCCATGAGGGCTGGATATCAAAGATTAGTGGTCATTAGTCGGGATACCGATGTCCTCGTTATGCTAGCGCACTTCAATGACCAAATAGGCGCAAAAGAGTTGTGGATGCATGCCGGGACGAAGCCTAAGCCAAAGTTTATGCCTGTCCGTGCACTGAAAGACACGTTCACCCCTGAAATCATGGCCAACCTGCCAGGCTTCTATGCCCTTACTGACTGTGATACGACAAGTTCTTTTGCAAGGTTTGGCAAGAAAAAGGCATGGAAAAGATATCTCAATTACCCCTATCTCTTGAGGAAGCTAGGGAGAGGCCAGATAGGACTAGGAGAAGATAGTATATCCGACACGACCAGATTTGTGATTAAAATGTATGATCCTGATTCTGATAAAACAAGTATTGACGAACCTTACGTTGTTTTGTTTCGGAGGAAAAACCCCTGCTCATTACCCCCAGCTGAAGATGTCCTTCACCATCACATCAGACGTGTACATTACAGGCTTTTATGTGGTATAGTGCTATCAAATCAGCACCAGAGTTGCCATCAGTGTTCGAGTGTGGTTGGCAGAATGGTCGAGATAGTGGGTTACTACCAGTATGGACAAGCAAAGCCTCAATCCCAAAAGACAGGCCTGAATTGCTGACCTGCAAGTGTAAGAACCAATGCATAACGAACATGTGCAGCTTTCTCAAGAACCTTGTTTCCTACAAGGTTCATGCAGTTGTGCAGCTGATCGGTGCCGTGCAGCTGATCGGTGCCACAATAGATGCAATCCAACTATCTTTGATGAAGAAACCAGTGACGAAGAAGATGATAGCTCTGAACTTGATAGTGGACCAGATGATTAGAAATGTGTGAGCACTCTCTGTCTGTCAGTCTGTCTCTGTCTGACTCTCTCTCTCTCTCTCTCTCTCTCTCTCTCTCTTCGTCTTTATCATGTTACAGCAGTATTGTGTACTCTGCCAAATATTTACTTTGAGGTGTTGTGTGAATGGATTATAGTGTGTGAAAAGAACTAACAGTGGTAAAGCCTGATCTGTCAAAGGAAGATTACCATATGTCTCGTGGTCAGTCAAAATGAGACGTAAGTCGCTGGGCTAGAACCGAGAAATCGGGCTTTGAATGTGATGAG
>JBCEWB010650558.1:0-17605 GCA_039654565.1 Peronia peronii
TGCAGAACCCGCGAGTCGATCCCGGCCCGTTTGCTCCGTGAGCAGACGCCATACCACAGAGCCACTGCGTCCCCCCTCTCTTTGCTTGCTGTTTTCACTCTCCTTTATACTGGATCAATATCCTGGCGGCCCCGAAAGTTGGATACGCTCAACAAAGACGACGAATAGTAATCGTTGAACTATTCCATGCATAATTTATCATGAAATGATTTGTCATAGATATTTCCAAATGAATAAATACAGTCTGTCGATATTCAGTGGATTACTATTTGTTATAGATATTTCTAAATCTATGAATAGTAGCACAGGAAAATCTTGAACTATTTTGTATCTATCCATGATCACATCCTGATTTATCGTGCTGCCTTTAGGTTCTCCCTTTAATGTCTATTATACTGGATGGACATCCTTCCCCACCCCCGCACACTCAGCCCACTCCCAGAAAGCTGTGAAGACAAATGCTAAAAAGTTGCCCTGACAATCAGAGATTTTATGTTGTTGTAGAATATAGGTCACAGGAGGACACATATTATTAAGATCTCAATCCTTCGGAGTCGGATGTTTTTTTTTTCTTTATTTTTAGGTTTACTTTACTGAGAGTTTATGGTGGCAGTGGTGCTTCATCGTTATCTTGGATTAAATTGATGTTTCGTTTTCCATATCAATAAATAAAACCTCAACGGATAGTCATTGAGCTTTCGCAAGCATGATTTCACCTAGAATTGTGTTTCAGAAAATATCATCAGTGAAGTTCTTTTTGTCTTTTCCAGATCAATAAATAGGATCAATGGGTAGCCTTGCTTTCTTCACTGCATGTTATGTCTTAAAATTTCTTTGTCACTGATAAAAAAAATAATAATAATAATATAAAGTCAATCGATAGCCAGCAAGCTCTTTTCAATCATGATTTCATCTCGGAATTATTTCTCATCGATCTTTCCAAGTGAATAAATACGGTCTTTGGATTTTTACTGGACTGTTTCATACATACTTTTCCTTAGAAATTGTTAGTCTCAAATATTTTCAAATGAAGAACCACAGTGAATGGAGAATTGTTCAAATATTTCATGCATGATCTAATCGTCAAATTTTTTTTCTTTCCTCCCTGCTTTTAATCTCCTATATACTGGATCAATATCCTGGCGGCCCGAAATTTGGAAAAACAAAACGCTCAGTTGTTACCCTGAAAATCAGCGTTTGTAATTTCGTTTTGTCTACAAATAACTGCAGGACATATATTACAAAGATCGCACATCTTCAAATTTAGATTTTTAGAAATTCTTGTTTTGGGAAGTTTGTCCAAAGTTTACGTAACAATCGTGCCACAGCATTGTCTTCAATGAAGTTGTTGTCATCTTTTCCATATCCATAAAATAAAACTTTATTTGCAGATATTAACAGGAATAGAAGAATTGTGTTTTAGAAAATATCATCAATGAAGTTCTTTCTGTCTATTCCAGATCAACAAATATTATCAGTGGGTAGCCTGGCCCTCTTCAGTTCATGTTGTGTCATGAAATTTCTTTGTCTCTGATATTGCAAAAATGAAATAAAAACAGTCATTTCCTTGCCGTGAAGACTTTTTCTTGCATGATTTTATCTCGAAATTATTTGACATCGATCTTTCCAAATGAATAAATACGGTCACTGGATTTTCACTGGACTGTTTCATGCATGGTTTTACTTAGAAATTGTTTGTCTCAAATATTTTCACATGAAGGAACACGGTAAATGGAGAATTATTCAAATATTTCATGCATGACCTAATCGTTAAATTGTTTTTTCTTCACTTGCTGCTTCCAATCCTCTGTATACTGGATCAATATTCTGACGGCTCGAAAATTTGGAAAAAAAAAACGCTCATTTGTTCTCCTGAAAATCAGTGTTTATAATTTTGTTTGATCTACATATGACTGCAGGACACGTATTACTAAGATATCTGCTCTTCAAATTTAGATTCTTAGAAAGTCTAGTTTTGTGAGGTTTATTCAAAATCTACGTAACAATGTTGCCACACCACTGTCTTCAATGAAGTTGTTGTCATCTTTTCCACATCCATAAAACAAACCTGTTTTGGTAGTCATGAAACTTTTGCAAGCATGATGTTATCTACACAATGTGTATTTTAGCTCTCGTTACCTCTTAAGATCAATGAATAAAGTGTATGGTGAATGTGCAGTTTTGGGCCTTTGCATGCATAATTTTATCCTCATATCTTTTTGTCACTAATACGTCAAGAAATAAAATGGAAAGAAAAGAAAATAGAAAACTGATTACCGTTAGACTTTTTCATGCATGATTTTATCTCAGATACTTTTCTCATTGATATTTCCAAATAAATACATAGTGATGTGATATTGACATACTGTGATTGGATATTTATGCTTGTATTCGCCTAGAAATTGTTAGGTTATAGATATTTTCAAATCAACACAGACAAGGAATAGTAGTCGTTGAACTATTCTATGCATGATTTACCTTGAAAAGATTAATCATAATTATTTCCAAATTAATAAATACAGTGTTTGGATATTCAGTGGACTGCTATACATATTTGTCATATATATTTCTAAATCTATGAAGCATAGGAAATTCTTGAACTCTTTTTATATTTATACATGATCATATCGTGATTTATTGTGCTTTTTTTGGATTCTACTTTTAATGGATATCCTTCCCTACCCCCGCATACTCAGCCCACTCCCAGAAAGTTGTGAAGAAAAATGTAAAAAGTGCCATGAAAATCACAAATGTATGTTGCCTTTGTAAGAAAAATGCATAAAAGTTGCCTTGAAAATCAGAGATGCAAGTTGGCTTTCTTAAATAACTCACGGGATAAAACCCATTGCTAAGATCTCAATAATTCCTTGTCATATTTATTTCTTTATTGGAAAGTCTACTTTACTGAGAGTTCACAGTGGCAGTGCTGCTTCATTGTTGTCTTGGATTAAATTGATTTTCGGTTTCCATCATTGTCTTGGATTAAATTGATGTTTCGTTTTCCATATCAATAAATAAAACTTTAACAGGTTGTCATTGAGCTTTCTCAACCATGATTCCGTCTAGACTTGTGTTTCCGAAAATATCATCAGTGAAGTTCTTTTTGTCTCTTCCAGATCAATAAATAGGATCAGTGGGTAGCCTTGATCTCGTTAATGCATGATATGTCTTGAAATTTCTTTGTCACTGATACTGCAAAAAAAATGAAATAAACACAGTCAATCGATAGGCGGCAAGTTTTTTTCATGCATGATTTCATTTCGAAATTATTTGTCATCGATCTTTCCAAATGAATAAATACGATCTTTGGACTTTTATTGGATTGTTTCACACATGCTTTTCCTTACAAATTGGTTTTCTCAAATATTTTTAAATGCAGGCCCACAGTCAATGGGGAATTGTTCAAAAAAATTAAGCATGATCTAGTCGTCAGATTATTTCTTTTCTGCTTCGTGCTTTTAATCTCCTCTATACTGGATCAATATCCTGGCGGCACCGAGAGTTCGAAAGACAAAACTCTCAAATATTACCCTGAAAATCAGCGTTTCTGGTTTGGTTTGGCCTATAGATGACTGCAGGACACATATTCCTAAGATCTCAGCTCTTCAAATTTAGATTTGTAGAAATGATTAATTTTTTTTTCAACTTTATTCAAAATTTACGTAACAATGTTACCAAACCATTGATTTCAATGAATTTGTTGTCATTTTTTTCATATCCATAAAACAAATCTCGGTTGTTGGTCATTAAACTTTTGCAAGCACGATGTTATTTATAACATGTGTATTTTAGCTCTCGTTACCTTTTAAGGATCGATGAGTAAAGTGAATGGTGAATGTATAGTTTTCGGCCTTTGCATGCATGATTTTATCCTGATATCTTTTTGACACGAATATTTCAAGAAATAAATTCTAATGAAATTAAAATACAAAGAGTCAATTAATTACTGTCGGACTTTTTCATGCATGATTTTATCTCAGATTTTTTTTTCTCACACTGATATTTCTAAATGAATACATAAGTGATTGGATATTGACAGACAGTGATTGGATATATTTATGGTTTTATTCAATTACAAATTGCTAGAAATTGTTAGGTTATAGATATTTTCAAACCAACAAAGTCGAGAAATGGTAATCGTTGAAATATTCCATACATGATTTTATCTCCAAATGATTATTCACAAATATTTCGAAATGCATACATAAAATCTTTGGATATTCAGTGGATTGCTATTTGTCATAGAAATTTCTAATTCGATGAATGGTAGCATAGGAAATTCTTGAACTCTTTTGTATTTATGCATGATTATATCATGATTTATTGTGCTCCTTTTGGGTTTTACTTTTAGTGTCTGTTATACTGGACGGATATCCTTCCTCATCCCTGCATTCTCAGCCCACCCCGAGAAAATTGTGAAGAGAAATGCCATAACGTAAGATTCGAAAATCAGAGATGCATGTTGGTGTAGTAGAAAAATGCTAATAAATTCCCTTGAAAATCAGAGATGCAGGTTGGCTTTACTGTATAACTCACGGGATTACACATATTTCTAAGAAGAAGATCTCAATTCTTCCTTGTCAAATTTATTTCTTTATTGGAAAGTCTGCTTTACTGAGAGTTTACAGTGGCAGTGCTGCTTCATTGTTGTCTTGGATTACATTGATGTTTCGTTTTCCATCGTTGTCTTAGATTAAATTAATGTTTCGTTTTCCATATCAATAAATAAAATTTTAACAGGTAGTCATTGAGATTTCTCAACCCAGATTTCAACTAGATTTGTGTGTCAGAAAATATCATCAGTGAAGTTCTTTTTGTCTTTTCCAGATCAATAAATAGGATCAGTGGGTAGCCTTGATCTCGTTAATGCATGATATGTCTAGAAATTTCTTTGTCACTGTTATTGCAAAAATAAAACAAACACAGTCAATCGATAGGCGGCAAGTTTTTTCATGCATGATTTCATTTCCAAATTATTTGTCATCGATCTTTCCAAATGATCATTGCACTTTTATTGGATTGTTTCACACATGCTATTACTTAGAAATTATTTGTCTCTCATATTTTCAAATGAAATAACACAGTGACTGGAGAATTGTTCAAATATTTTATGCATGACTTAATCGTCAAATTATTTCTTTTCTGCTTCGTGCTTTTAATCTCCTTTATACTTGGATCAATATCCTGGCGGCGCCGAAAGTTCGGAAGAGGAAACGCTCGATGTTACCCTGAAAATCAGCGTTTGTGACTTCGTTTGGTTCATAGATGACTGCAGGACACATATTACTAAGATTTCAGCTCTTCATTTTTAGACTTTTAGAATTCTTTTTTGTTGGGTCGGGAGGGGGAGGGGGGCGGAGGGGGGGGGGGAGTGAACTTTATTCAAAAGTTACATAACAATGTTACCACACCATTGTCTTCAATGAAGTTTTTGTCATCTTTTTCATATCCATAAAATAAACCTGGATTGTTCGTCATTAAACTTTTGCAAGCGTAATGCTATCTATAACATGTGTATTTTAGCTCTCGTTACTTTTTAAGGATTGATATGTAAAGTGAAAGATGAATGTATAGTCTTCGACCTTTGCATGCATGATTTTATCCTGATATCTTTTTGACGCGAATATTTCAAGAAATAAAATTTAATGAAAAGGAAATACAAAGAGTCAATTAATTACTGTCGGACTTTTTCATGCATGATTTTATCTCAGATTTTTTGTCTCACTCATATTTCCAAATGAATACATAGTGATTGGACATTGACATACAATAATTGGATATTTATGCTTGTATTTGCCTAGAAATTGTTAGGTTATAGATATTTTCAAACCAACAAAGTCGAGAAATGGTATTCGTTGAAGTATTCCATGCATGATTTTATCTCCAAATGATTATTCACAAATATTTCGAAATGCATACATAAAGTCTTTGGATATTCCGTGGATTGCTATTTGCTATAGATATTTCTAATTCGATGAACTGTAGCATAGGAAATTCTTGAACTCTTTAGCATTTATGCATGATTATATCATGATTTATTGTGCTCCTTTTGGGTTTTACTTTTAATGTCTATTACACTGGATGGATATCCTTCCTCATCCCTGCATTCTCAGCCCACCCCGAGAAAATTGTGAGGAGAAATGCCCTAATGTTACCTCGAAAATCAGAGATGCATGTTGGTGTAGTAGAAAAATACTAATAAATTCCCTTGAAAATCAGAGATGAAGGTTGGCTTAGTATATAGGTCACAGGATTACACATATTTCTAAGATCTTAATCCTTCGGAGACATATGTTTCTCTTTATTGAAAAGTCTGCTTTCCTGAGAGTTTACGGTGGCCGTGGTGTGTCATTGTTGTCTTGGATTAAATAGATGTTCCGTTTTCCATATCAAGAAATAAAACTATAACAGATAATCATTGAACTTTCTCAAGCATGATTTCATCTAGAATAATGTTTCAAAAAATATCATCAATGAAGTTCTTTTTGTCTTTTCCAGATCAATCAACACGATGAGAGGGAAGCCTCGACCTTTTCCATGCATGTTTTGTCTTGAAGTATTTTTGTCACTGATTCTGCAAAAAAATAAAATAAACACAGTCAATCGATAGGCGCCAAGTCTTCTTGATGTATGATTTCATCCTGAAACCATTTTTCATCCATTTTTCCAAATGAATAAATAATGTCATTGGATTTTCCCGGGATTGTTTCACGCATAGTTTTCCTGAAAAGTTGTTTGTCTCAAATATTTTCAAATGAAGGACTTCGGTGAATGGAGAATTGTTCAGATGTTTTATGCATGACCTAATCGTGAAATTATTTCTTTTCTGCTTGTGCTTTGAATCTCCTTTATACTGGATCAATATTCTGGCTCCCCCAAAAAATTCAAAAAAGATTACGCTCAATGTTGCCTTGAAAATCACCGTCTGTAACTTAGGTTGGTCTACCGATAACTGCAGGACACATATAACTAAGACCTCATCTCCTCAAATTTAGATTTTTAGCAATTCTTGCTTTTGGAAGTTTATTCAAAATTTACGTAACAATGGTGCCACAGCATTGTCTTCAATGAAGTTCTTGTCATCTTTTCCACATCCATAAAACAAAACTGGATTGGTAGTCGTTAAACGTTTTTCAGCATAATGTTATCTACAAAATGTGTTTCAGGAAATATTACCAACGAAGCTCTCGTTAAGTTTTCCAGATCAACAAATACACAGAATGGTGAATGTATAGTATTGAGCCTTTCCATGCGTAATTGTATCCTGATATCTCTTTGACACTGATATTTCAAGAAATAAAATGAAAAGAAAAGGAAATATAAAGAGTCATTTGATCTGCGTCAGACTTTTCCATGCATGATTTTATGTCAAAATATTATCTCATTCATATTTCCAAATAAATGCATGCAGTGATCGGATATTGACATACAGTGACTGGATATTTATGCATGTATTCGCTTAGAAATTGTTAGCTTATAGATATTTTCAAATCAACAAAGACGGCGAATAGTAATAGTTGAACTATTCCATGCATAATTTATCATGAAATGATTGGTCATAGATATTTCCAAATGAATAAATACAGTCTTTCGATATTCAGTGGATTACTATTTGTCATGGATATTTCTAAATATATGAACGGTAGCATAGGAAATTCTTGAACTATTTTGCATCTATGCATTATCTTATCCTGATTTATTGTGCTACTTTTGGATTCTCCCTTTAATGTCTATTATACTGGATGGATATCCTTCGCCACATTCAGCCCACCCCCAGAAAGCTGTGAAGACAAATGCTAAAAAGTTGTCCTGACAATCAGAGATTTTATCTTGCTGTAGAATATAGGTCACAGGAGGACACATATTATTAAGATCTCAATCCTTCGGAGTCAGATGGGTTTTTTTTTCTTTATTTTTAAGTTTACCTTACTGAGAGTTTACGGTGGCACTGGTGCCTCATCGTTGTCTTGGATTAAATTGATGTTTCGTTTTCCATATCAATAAATAAAACCTCAACGGATAGTCATTGAGCTTTCGCAAGCATGATTTCATCTAGAACTGTGTTTCAGAAAATATCATCAGTGAAGTTCTTTTTGTCTTTTCCAGATCAATAAATAGGATCAGTGGGTAGCCTTGCTTTCTTCACTGCATGTTATGTCTTAAAATTTCTTTGTCTCTGATATTGAAAAAATAAAATAATATAAAGTCAATCGATAGGCGGCAAGCTCTTTTCATGCATGATTTCATCTCGAAATTATTTGTCATCGATCTTTCCAAATGAATAAATACGATCATTGGACTTTTATTGGACTGTTTCACACATGCTTGCACTTAGATATTGTTTGTCTCAAATATTTTTAAATGCAGGACCACAGTGAATGGAGAATTGTTTAAACATTTTATGCATCACCTAGTCGTTAAATTATTTCTTTTCTGCTTCGTGCTTTTAATCTCCTTTATACTGGATCAATATCCTGGTGGCGCCGAAAGTTCGATAAAGAAAACTCTCAAATGTTACCTTGAAAATCAGCGTTTCTGACTTGGTTTGGTCTATAGATGACTGCAGGACACATATTACTAAGATCTCAAGTCTTCAAATTTAGATTTGTGGAAATCATTAATTTTTTTTTTCAACTTTATTCAAAATTTACGTAACAATGTTGCCATACCAATATCTTTAATGAATTTGTTGTCATCCTTTTCATATCCTTAAAACAAATCTCGATTGTTGGTCATTAAACTTTTGCAAGCACGATGTTCCTTATAGCATGTGTATTTTAGCTCTCGTTACCTTTTAAGGATCGATAAGTAAAGTGAATGGTGAATGTATAGTTTTCGGCCTTTGCATGCATGATTTTATCCTGATATCTTTTTGACACTAACATTTCAAGAAATAAAATGGAAAGAAAAGGAATTACAAAGATTCAATTGATTACTGTCAGTCTTTTTCATGCATTATTTTATTTCTGATTTTTTTTTCTCATACTGATATTTCTAAATGAATACATAGTGATTGGATATTGACATACCTTGATTGGATATTTATGGTTTTATCCGCCTACAAATTGTCAGGTTATAGATATTTTCAAACCAGCAAAGTCGAGGCATGACAATCGTTGAAGTATTCCACGCATGCTTTTACTCGAAATGATTATTCACAAATATTTCGAAATCCATACTTACAGTCTTTGGATATGCTATTTGTCATAGATATTTCTAATTCGATGAACTGTAGCATAGAAAATTCTTGTACTCTTTTGTATTTATGCATAATCGTTTCGTGATTTATCGTACTACTTTTGAGTTTTACTTTTAAAGGTGGGGGGGGGGGGGGCGTCCTGGGGGTGATTTTTTTTTATTATTAAAGATAGACTCTTTTAACCGTTTCCATCGAATTCGGCATGTTCAGGCAAGCTCTTTTCATGCATGATTTCATCTCGAAATTATTTGTCATCGATTTTTCCAAATGAATAAATACGGTCTTTGGATTTTTACTGGACTGTTTCATACATACTTTTCCTTAGAAATTGTTAGTCTCAAATATTTTCAAATGAAGAACCACAGTGAATGGAGAATTGTTCAAATATTTCATGCATGATCTAATCGTCAAATTTTTTTTCTTTCCTCCCTGCTTTTAATCTCCTATATACTGGATCAATATCCTGGCGGCCCGAAATTTGGAAAAACAAAACGTTCAATCGTTACCCTGAAAATCAGGGTTAAAATTTCGTTTGCTCTACAAATAACTGCAGGACACATATTACTGAGACCTCACATCTTCAAATTTAGATTTTTAGAAATTCTTGTTTTGGGAAGTTTGTCCAAAGTTTACGTAATAATCGTGCCACAGCATTGTCTTCAATGAAGTTGTTGTCATCTTTTCCATATCCGTAAAATAAAACTTTATTTGCAGATATTAACAGGAATAGCAGAACTGTGTTTTAGAAAATATCATCAATGAAGTTCTTTCTGTCTATTCCAGATCAGCAAATATTATGAGTGGCCACCTCGACCTCTTCAATGCATGTTGTGTCTTGAAATGTCTTTGTCTCCAATATTGCAAAAATGAAATAAAAACAGTAATTCCATTGCCGTGAAGACTTTCTCCTGCATTATTTTTTCTCGAAATTATTTGTCATCCATCTTTCCAAATGAATAAATACGGTCACTGGATTTTCACTGGACTGTTTCATGCATGGTTTTACTTAGAAATTGTTTGTCTCAAATATTTTCACATGAAGGAACACGGTGAATGGAGAACTGTTCATATATTTTATGCATGACCTAATCGTCAAATCGGTTTTTCTTCACTTGCTGCTTTCAATCCCCTATATACTGGATCAATATCCTGACGGCTCGGAAAGTTGAAAAAACAAAACGCGCATTTGTTACCCTGAAAATCAGCGTTTGTAATTTCGTTTGATCTACAGATGACTGCAGGACATATATTACTAAGATCTCAGCTCTTCAAATTTAGATTCTTAGAAAGTCTAGTTTTGTGAGGTTTATTCAAAATCTACGTAACAATGTTGCCACACCACTGTCTTGAATGAAGTTGTTGTCATCTTTTCCATATCCATAAAACAAAACTGTTTTGGTAGTCATGAAACTTTTGCAAGCAGGATGTAATCTAAAGAATGTTAACTACTCCATGCATTGTTCTGTCTTGAAATGATTTGTCACAGATATTTCCAACTGAATATATACAGTCTTCGGATATTCAGTGGACTACTATTTGTCATAAATATTTCTAATTTTGTGAATTGTAGCATATTAAGTCCTTGAACACTTTTGTATTTATGCATGTTCATATTGTGGTTTATTGTACTACTTTTGGGTTCTACTTTTAATGTCTATTATACTGGATGGATATCCTTCCCCATCCCCGCACACTCACTCCACCCCCAAAACTTTCGAAGAAAAATGCTGAAAGAAAAAAGTTGCCCTGACATATTATTAAGATCTCAATCATTCGGAGTCATATTTTTTTCTTTATTTTAAATTTTCTTTACTGAGAGTTTACGACGGTGCTTCATCGGTATCTTGGATTAAATTGATGTGTTCGTTTCCATATCAATAAATAAAACTTTAACGGATATTGAGTTTTCGCAAGCATGATTTCATCTAGAAGTGTGTTTCAGAAAAAATCATCAATGAAGTTCTTTTTTCTTTTCCAGATCCACAAATACGATGGTTCGGTAGCCTCGCCCTTTTCCATGCATGTTTTGTTTTGAAATTTGTCACTGATATAGCAAAAATAAAATAAAAACAGTCAAGTCATGCGTTTGTCATGTAAGATTTCATCTCGAAATTATTTGTCATCGATCTTTCCAAATGAATAAACACGGTCATCAAATATTCATGGAACTATTTCATGCATGCTTTTGCTTCGAAATTGTTTGTCTCAAATATTTTCAAATGAAATGCCACGATGAATGGAGAATTGTTCTAACATTTTATGCATGACCTAATCGTCAGATTATTTCTTCTTTGCATGCTGCTTTTAATCTCCTATATATTGAATCAATATCCCGGCTGCCCTGAAAGTTGAAAAAAGAAAACGCTCAGTTCTTACGCTGGAAGGCACCTTTTGAATTTGGTTTGGTCTACATATGACTGCAGGACACAGCTCTTGAATTTAGAATTTTTAGAAATTCTTTTTTTTTTGGGGGGGGGGGGGGGTAAGGGGTGGGGGGATTTACTCAAAATTTATGTAACACTGGTGCCACACCATTGTCTTCAACGAAGTTGTCATCGTTTCCATATCCATAAAATAAAACTGGATTGGTAGTCATTAAACTTTGTCAAGCATGATGTTATCTACAAAATGTATTTCAGAAAATATTATCAACGAAGCTCTCGTTACCTTTTCGAGGTCAATAAATACACTGAATGGTGTATGAATGGTTTTGGGCCTTTGCATCCATAATTGTATCCTGACATCTCTTTGACACTGATATTTCAAGAAATAAAATGAGAAGAAAAGGAAATAGAAAGAGTCAATTGACACCGTCGAACTTTTTCATGCATAATTTTATTTCAGATGTTTTTGTCATTGATATTTTCAAATGAATACATACAATGATTGAATATTGATATACAGTGATTGGATATTTATGCATGACCTCGCCTGGAAATTGTTATATTATAGATATTTTAAAATCATTAAAGACGAGGAATAGTAATCGTTGAACTTTACTAGTCCATGCAGGAGTTTATCCTGAACTGATTTGCCATGGATATTTTCACATGAATAAATACAGTCTTTCTATTTTCAGTGGACTACTATTTGTCACAGATATTTCTTAAGCTATAAACAGTAGTGCAGGAAATTTTTGAACTCTTTTGCATTTATGCATGATCATATCGTGATTTATTGTGCTACCTTTGTGTTCTTCTTTTAATGTCTATTATACTTGGTGGGTATCCTTCCCCACCCCCGCACACTCAGCCCACCCCCGAAAAGTTGTGAAGAAAAATACTAAAAACGTGCCTTGACAATCAGAGATGTATGTTTACTTAGTATGAAAAATGCTAAAAACTTGCCTTGAAAATTAGAGATGTAGTTTGGCCTAGTATATAGGTCAGAGGTGGACAAATATTATTAAGAGCTCAATCATTCGTAATCAGTTTTTTTGGTCTTTATTTTAAAGTTTGCTTTACTGAGACTTTACGTGGCAATGATGCTTCATCGTTGTTTGTTCAAAATTTACGTATCAATGGTGCCTTTGTCTTCAACGAAGTTGTTGTCATCTGTTCCTTATCCATAAAACAAAACTGGATTGGTAGTGTTTAAACTTTTTCAAGCATGATGCTATCTATAACATGTGCATTTTACCTCTCGTTATTTTTTAAGGATCGATAAGTAAAGTGAATGGTGAATGTATAGTTTTGGGCTTTCGCATGCATGATTTTATCCTGATATCTTTTTGACACTAATATTTCAAGAAATAACATGTAAAGAAAAGGATATAGAAAGAGTGAATCGATCACCGTCAGACTTTTTCGTGCATCATTTTATTTCATTTTTCTTTTCCAACTGAATACATACAGTGAAATCGATATTGACATACAGTGATTGGATATTTATGCATGAATTCGCCTAGAGATTGTTAGGTTATAGATTTTTTCAAATAGACAAAGACGAGGAAAAGTAGTCGTTGAACTATTCAATGCAAAATTCTCTCTTGAAATTGTTTGTCGTAGATATTTCCAAATGAATAAATACTGTCTTTGGATATTCAGTGGACTACTATTTTCTCATAGATATTTCTAAATCTATGAATAATAGCATAGGAAATTCTTGAACTACTTGTATTTATGCATGATCATATCGTGATTTATTGTGGTACTGTTGGGTTCTACTTTTAATGTCTATTATACTAGATGGGTATCGTTCAACACCCCCGCACACACAGCCCACCCCCAGAAAGCTGTAAGAAAAATGCTAAAAGATTTCCCTGAGATTCAAAGATGTATGTTGGCTTAGTATATAGGTCCCAGGAGGACACACATTATTAAGATCTCAATCTTAATCAGTTTGTGTTTCTTTATTTTAATGTTTGTTTCACTGAGATTTACGGTGGCAATGGTACTTCATCGTTGTCTTGGATTAAATTGGTTTCGTTTTCCATATCAATAAATAAAACTGTAACGGATGGTCATTGAGATTTCTCAAGCATGATTTCATCTAGAACTGTGTTCAGAAAATATCATATATGAAGCTCTTTTTGTCTTCTCCAGATCAACAAATACGATGACCGGGTAGCCTTGATCGTTTTGTCTTGAAATTGCTTCGTCACTGATATTTTAAATATAAAATAAGAGCGGCCAATCGACTGGGGTCAAGCCCTTTTCATGCATGATTTCATCTTAGAATTATTTGTCATCGATCTTTCCAAATGAATAGTTACGATCATTGGATTTTCACTGGATTTTTCACGTTTAATTTTACTTAGAAATTGTTTGTCTTAAATATTTTCAAATGAAGGACCACGGTGAATGGGGAATATTTCAAATATTTTATGCATGACCTAATCGTCAAATTATTTCTTCTCTGCGTTCTGCTTTTAATTTCCTTTATATACTGGAGCAATATCCTGGCCGCCACGAAAGTTGAAAAAAGAAAACCCTCAGTTGTTGCTCTGAAAATCAGCGTTTGTAACTTTGTTTCGTCTACAGATGATAGCAGGACACATATTACTAAGATGTCAGCTCGTCAAATTTAGATTTTTTTAAATTACTTTTTGGGGTTTTGAAGTTTATTCAAAATGTATGTATCAATGGTGCCTCACCATTGTCTTCAACGAAGTTGTTGTCATCTTTTCCATATCCATAAAACAAAACTGGATTGATAAACCTTTTCATTAAACCTTTTCAAGCATGGCGTTATCTACAAAATGTGTTTTAGAAAATATTACCAACGAAGCTTTCGTTAAGTTTACCAGATCAAAAAATACACTGGATAGTGAATGAATGTTTTTGGGTCCTTGCATGCATGATTATATCGTGATATCTATTTGACACTGATATTTCAAGAAATAAAATGAAAAGAAAAGGAAATAGAAAGAGTCAATTGAGTCAATTGATCACCGTCAGACTTTTCCATGCATGATTTTATCTCAGATTTTTTTCTCATTGATATTTCCAAATGAATACATAGAGTGACTGAATATTGATATACAGTGATTGCATATTTATGCATGTATTGGCCTAGAAATCGTTAGGCTATAGATATTTTCAAATCAACAAAGACGACGAATAGTAATCGTTGAACTATCCTTGCATGTTTTTATCTTAAAATGATTTGTCATAGATATTTCCAAATGAATAAATACTGTCTTCGGGTATTCAGTGGACTACTATTTGTCATAAATATTTTTTAAGTCTATGCATGATCATATCGTGACTTATTGTGCTACTTTTGGTTTCTACTTTTAATGTCTATTATACTGGATGGATATCCTTCCCCACCCCCCGGATATTCAGCCCATCCCCACTAGGATATATATTATTAAGATCTCAAGCTTTCGGAGTCAATTTTTTTATTCTTTATTGGAAAGTTTGTTTTATTGAGAGTTTACTGAGGCAATGGTGCTTCACCGTCGTCTTGGATAAAATTGATGTTTCCTTTTCCATATTAATAACTAAAACTTTTAACGGGTACTCTTTGAGCTTTCTGGTATGATTTCATCTAGAATTGTGTTTCAGAAAATATCATCAGTGAAGTTCATTTTGTCTTTTCCAGATCAACAGATACGATGAGTGGGTAGCCTTGACCTTTTCATGCATGTTTTATCTTGAAATTTCTTTGTCACTGATATTGCAGAAATAAAATAAAAGATGCTAATCGATTGACGTCAAGCATTTTTCATCTTGAAATTATGTGTGAATCTTCAAGTGAGTCCCATATTGATGAAATGTCACTGGTATACACGGTCTCTGATAGAATTGAGTCTAGCATTCCATTACTTTCATCACATACATTCTTGGAAGAATCTCTAAAAACAGGACACTATCAACTGATCATGTCACAAGTCCAGAAGCCCCCTGACTATATTTATTATTAATGATATTATATAATAATTAATGATATTATATTACTAATGATATGATCTGTGCAAAACCTTGAAAGAAAGGTGACAAATGGGAAAACACAGGCAATATAGAACTGACGGCCTTTATCGGATGCTTGCTGTAACGTTCATCATGTTCGATGATAAAACAGCAAGGAATCAATGTAGAACACTCGGTGCGTTTGCCCCGATACGAGATGCATGGAATAAACTCCTTGGCAATTTTGAGAGGCATTACCACCCGAGCAAAGCTATAACTGTGGGCAAACAGTTGGTGCCTTCCGGGGACGATGCACTTTTCTACATGTATTTTCCGTCCAAACCGGATAAATATGGAACCAAAATCCTTGGCCTACAGATCCTATTAACCCACTCAGGATAATCCCTGTATGAATAAGGTAGGAAATTGGGTGGAGAGACCTGATCGAGCCATCGGTCTGGGGGGAAATGTTACCCTTGAATTGTGCTAAGACTTTTTTAAGACAGTGTAACTTGTGACAACTTTTCTACAGATCTAAGTGTGGCAAAGGCTTTATTAAAGTACAATATCTTCCTGATTGGCAGGGAAAAACTCAATGAAAAATTCTTGCTTCCCGAATTCAAATCCAAAAAGGTTTGAAACTGCATGAGTCACTGTTTGGATTTCTCAAAAACACCATACCAAAAAAGGCAAAAGAATGCAGTACTACTCAGCATGATGCACCTTGATGGAGAGACAGATGAAGTTCCCCAGAAGAAAACTCTCATGTAGAATACAACAAAGGGAGGTGTCGACAGCATGGACAAAATGATCCATGCATACATATGCAAGAGAAGAACAATAATGGCTATTGGCCATTTAATCTCCTGGATCTTTCTACAATTTGTACCTGAGATCGGCTGCATCAAATTCGGAGTGACAAATGTTCATAATGCAGAGTGCAAGATCCGTGATAAGAGGGCAGACTGAAGGAAGAAGTCGCCTGCCAACATTGCTCATTGCTTTCAAGGAAGACATTCGACTCGCACTCAAGAGAGTAAATTAGGATTATCATGAACCAGGGAGCACATCGGCAGCCCCTCTCCCTAAAGGATCAAAGAATAAACAATTCAGACGTGCTTTTTGTCCTTTGACACGAGGTGCACCTCATGCGGCAAGTTCATCTGTAGAGCCCACAAAAAATTACTGTTGTTTTTTGGACGATAATATTCACGAGCAAACATTTCCTCTCTCTCATACACATACACACGCACGCATGTGTACGTTCCTACGGACGCACATACACACACACATACACACAGATTTACATATATATATTACATACAGAGTATCCACTGATACAAACTGGATGTCCATTCATAACTTTCATTTTCGCTATTAAGTGCAATGGCATCTTCCACTAATGTGTACGGCACCAACTTGTGGCTATGTTTTTTTCAACGTGTCAGCTAGGGTCATTCCTGTAAGTCCATGGCGTAACTCTATAGGGCGAAGGGGAAAAAGTGGCATTTTCCTACATGACTCCTGTATGACTCCTGTATGGGGTTCATACAGGACTATTGTATAGACTCGAACGAACAAAAATAGTACTAAATTCATGTAAAGTAAATTACAGGAGTTTAGCCCAAAACTACTTCGCATAAAGGTCGTGTTGGAAATTTACAACGTCATTTCTATTTAACCTACAAGTTTCATCTTTTAACACAATGCCAGGTTTGCTCTCCACAATGATATTAACAAAAAAAAAAAAGACGATTTTGAAAATTTTGCTCATTACAGAAGTTTTTGACTCAGGCGACCAGCTGACTCTTGTTTGTTGTTGTCGTTGTTGTTGTTTTGTTGCTGTGTTGTTGTTGTTGTTGTTCTTCTTCTTCTTCTTCTTCTTCCTCTTCTTTTGTTAAAATCAGATTCAAATTCTTTAAATAGGCATATCAAAACTCAAGTATATAGATAGATAGATAGATTAGATAGAAAGATAGATAGATTAGATAGATAGATAGATAGATAGATAGATAGATAGACAGACAGACAGACAGACAGACAGACAGAC
>JBCEWB010650668.1:0-17605 GCA_039654565.1 Peronia peronii
TATGTATGTATGTATGTATGTATGTATGTATGTATGTATGTATGTATGTATGTATGTATGTATGTATGTGTGAATGTATGTATGTATATGTATGTATGTATGTTGTATGTATGTATGTATGTATATGTATGTATGTATGTGTGTGTATGTATGTAATGTATGTAGGTATGCATGCATGTTTATATGGATGTGTGCATGTATGCTTGTATTTATGCAAGCATGCATGCATGTATGCATGTATACATACATGATGGATGGATAGATGGATTGGATGGATGGATGGATGGATGGATGGTGTACCTTTTTCTTGGAATAATGGACAAAAGGCCAAACAAAGAGAAGATATTCAGAAGAAAAGCAGAGAGAACACATCATTAAATACACATTGAAAAAGGATAGCCACAAAGTGCCAGTGTGAAAAAATATCCTAAATTCAACCGGACAGAGTGGAATTTTTGTTAGAAACCCTATTCTCCTTAGCGGAATTCAGAAATCCGGATCACCGAAGAATCCTCACTACGACCATTCCAGGGATGACAAATTGTTCCGCAATAATGAGTTGTTTTTGTTTAACGTCCCTCCCGAAACCCCTTCCTTGTAAAATCAGCAACCATATTGCATATAGATGTTTGTGCTCCTTAGTTAAATGGAAGTAACTAGTCCTGCCAAAGCACGCTGATACAAACTACACTAATCGCTAATCTGTATGTAGATTCAAAGCCAAACTCTGCATTATGTCACCAAACCCAGTTCCACTTTGTGCTTTGTAGTCATCATTGCTCTTCCGACCACTTCCAACATTTATTTGACTTGAGTTGGCCAGGACTCAAATTCAAACCTGTCGGTCTTGAAAAAAATATCTTTATCAGTTTCTGTTGCTTTGAACAATTCACGCATCCTACATACAACCAAATGAGCTGCCTGAAAACCTGCAACCCACAAACTCTGTCGTGATGAAATCTTGCAACCCTCCCGCTCGCTGGTTACGTGGTTTTATCACGACAAAAATTATGTGATGAAACCTCGCATTTCACCGCATAGCCATAAAAATTGTATAAAAGTGATTTCTTAATGGTAATCAAGTTCCAAAGGTGTTTTCATTTATCTGTAGCAGTTTTGATTCATGTGTGCCTTCTTATTCAATAGTAAATCAGTTTTTTGTCTCTCCTGTAAAATTTCTCTTCCTGGGGTCACTCCACCTGCGACATGTGATTGGATCTTTGGATAAGGAGAAATAAGTTTAGCCTCCTGACTGATCAGTTGTTTTGCTGCTTTGGTCGGTCTGTAAACACTTGAGTCACTCATGCGATTATCCGTAGGGTAGCATAGCTATATCATGTTTTTATTCAACATTATGTGAAAACTTACTCGATGTCTACACTCTGGGCATTATTGATGAAATTATACCCTAAGAAAGGTCAGGAATTGTTAGATTTAATTACAACACACACAAGGAAGACGGCTGTACTTATTTGTATAGATAAATCTTTTACTAACGGTAACGATCATAGAACTAATCATAGAAGTGAAGGCAATCTGTGGTCAGTCAGACTGCATAACTTTTCTGTTTTTTTTTGTCTTCCGGTGACCAGGTTCTTATGTGGAGACCACTGTGTTTATTTCGTTATAAAGAGACAGCTATTCATTTTTGTTCCAGTCATATGGCATTTGAGAGCCACACACATAGCTAATCATACTAATGACTTGACAGGTAGTCAGTACAATAATAATAATATTGTTGTGGAGATCATGTGTCAACAGTCAAGTCGTTTATTCAATGAGGAATGATCAAACCCAGACTTGTTAGGTCTTAAATCACTGGGGCCATATTCATGTAGTTGCCATATCTTGATCAAAGTTACTCATTAATGTAAGGCTAAAGTACCCATATGAGTGACTTGGTGTGAGATTATATTTAGTTTGGTGCTCATGAAGCCATATACACCCACCGGTATGTAAATTGAGTGTTGAGTCTACACAAAAATGCATAGCAATACTTAATTGTGAGTAATTGGGCAAGTATGACTGAACTTTTCAATCAGCTTTTTTACATGCGCAGGCAACTAGGTTATGCAAGATGCCATACTATGATGAGAACAGAGTGGTAGTAGAAAGCTAAGAAAATGAACCAGTGCCATATGTTTTATACTTTTAGCAGTTGGTTTTCATGCCAGTAGCAAAAAGAAGAGAGAACAAAATAAAATAGATTAAAATGAAAAGAAAAGAATAAAGAAGAAACATACTTTAAATGCAACAGTATTTGAAATGCTATGAAATAAGTTTCACCAAGAATTTATTTTAGTGAGACATAGTAATATTTTCAATTGTGGACAAAAAAAAAAAAAAAGAAAAAAAAAAACAAGATCTAACCAAGGTTGAGGTTTCTGAAGCGTGTGCATAAATTATGCATTATATGATCAGCACATGTAGCCACCTCCACAACGACAGCAATGAAAGGGGTCGGGAACAATGTAGATCTCCAAACACCAACTATCGTCGAGTAGATTACAATCATGGGAGTTTCCATTTCATTTACATGTAGACTCACATTGAGCCAACACAGAATGAGTGAGGGGGGACATGGTAAAAAGAGAGAAAGATCAGAGAAACTGATATGCAGATAGACAATGGCTAAGCTAGCAGTAATCAGCACTTTCTTTGCTTTAACACGGGCAGGTCAAGTTACGGAAGGGTCAAACCACCGCCAAAGTTACACTGTAGGCTGGTTGGGTTGCTTTCTACCTGGATATAAGTCTGCATGTACTTGATATATATATCGTGTAGAAAGATTTGCTTTGGTGTAGCAATTACACCAACTCATAGGCCTTTAACGATAACTTCAAGAATACAGCCCCTGCACACTTGGATTGTCAAGTGTAGAATTTCCCATCTATAAGTATATGTATGGAATTTTCACTGCCCCTTAGAAGACTAGTCTATTGACCTACTGTTTCTTCAAAAGTGATGGCAATTGGAAGAAATTACAATGGATGGTAGATAAACTCTCAGTTATCAGCCCGATATGGAGAGAAATATCAAAATAGAATCTTATGTCATGTTACATTTTCCAAATTAAGCATGCTCTTTGCTTGAGTCTTCACAGCTGTAGGTAGATGCTCAGCACAGCTTGTGGATTTCTATTGTTACTGGCGTGTTGTTGTGATATCTGTCTAATCCGTTACAGAGTCAAAATTGAACTAGAAGAACGATTTCAGTATTCATAGTTTAAACATTTTATCAGAACTCAGAATAAAAAAAGAAAGAGTATAAATATAGTTTCTTTGTGGTGATTTGCATTATATGGATATTTTTATTTGGTTGGTTTTCATTGTTTGAAATTAATCATTTATTCTTACTTAAAAAGGAAAACCCACAGAGAAATTGCAGATAATGCTTTTGAATAATTAGTCAGTTTGGAACCTAAAGTGATGGAAATATTATATGAAAGCTACTAGATTTCGGATCATATTTGATGTCTCTAAGCTTGAACTGTTTTTATATTCTTTGTGCCCAGCATATAAGCAGCTCCATGAATAAAGCACAGGTTGTTACGATGTTCGATCATACTGAAAAAGCTGTCTCTGTGATCTGTACTGTTTTGGCTTTTGGTTCATTTTTTTTTTCTTTTTAATGACACTCACAGTCAACTGAAATGTTTGCCATGCAAGTAAATTCTGCCCAGTAAAGTTGCCCTGCAGATGTGATATGGAAAGATGATAATATTTAAATAGTGAAACTATTTAACAGTCGACACTATTTTCTGACATAATTTTTTTTTTTTATTCAGATTTTTGAAGAGAGAAAAAATCTTGTCAGTAAATGGGTGAGTGTTTTGAGGTTTTTGCTTTGTTTTGTTTTTATCTGCAAAACTTTTGTTTCATTTTCCATTTGTGCTAATGTTAACTCAAGATTAAATTCTTTCTTTTATCTCTAATGTAAAGTTTCCTTTTCCCTTCATTTTTTTTTTTTTTTAATTAATCTACAGTGAAATAAGATACTTTTGAAATCATAACAGGAGTCTTTATCCCAGAGAGTCGTATCATTTAGAAGTAAGAAACAAATGCCTGTGTTATTGTATAACTTTCAAATCCAAATACTCATATTATATGTAAAATCTCATCTATGTCACATCTTATTTTTTTACAGACCTAGATTTCAGAAATTTAATGGTTGTTTTACAGTTCTCAAAATGGAATGATGATCAAAGAAGAAAACTGTTTGAGGAACTGGTGGGTCTGGGTAAAAGAAAACAGCTGGAATATGCAAGAGAGCTTATTGACAGTAGAGTCCCATGTACAAAAGATGATTTCACCCGAGTTCTGCCCAGAATCATAACACTCTACATCTTCTCATATCTTGATGCCAGAAGTTTATGTCAATGTGCCCAGGTCTGTTCATGCAATTTGTATGTTTATCGTATTTGTGCTCTTAACCTTGTAATTGCCTGGTCCTGTAAATTGTAATTCAGTTTGATACCTTTGAGTGAGTAACTTTTGTCATGTGCAGCAAATCAAGCAGGAAGTATCCTTCATTTTTTTTTTTTTCTGAACAAAATTGGCAGTTTTCCAGAGCTAAGCCTTTTAATAATTTGTCAAATTCTATGATCAGATTTTTTTCTATGACAAAACAAATTTTTTTCTGTGAATCTTGCTTCAGAAAGTTAATTTGTCCACAGTAATTTGTTCATTTCTGCTTATCTATGAAAGCTTCAGGGCAAAGGCATACAGGTATTTAAGTAAAAGACAAAAAGAATAGTTTTGTATGATGAGCAATAGCAATACATGCACTTTGCAAAAAAGTAAACTTGATTTTATGTATATGTGTTTCCTGATTGATGTGAATTTTGGAATGGCCACAAGACTCAGCAGACATTGTTTCGCGCAAGGACAGTTTTTACAGTTATCTTGCTTTTACCAAAAAAATCTTTAGTATGGCATTTAATAGGTCAGTAGTCATTCATTTGATCTGATCTCAAGAAATCAGTCATGAGACAGCTTTTTGCACGTCAGTAATTAAAACAATTAGATAATAAAAATGTGGTCTAAAGGTATTTTTTGTTTGGACATTTCTAAAGCAAGAGAAAATACAGGGTTAAACTCAGCTTGCTCGTGCAAAACATCTTTGTTGCATTATTATTGTGCTCTTGTCCTGCATGAAAAGATTGAGTACCTGGGAGCGTTTTTTTAGTAACAATTTATATTCATTTTATTGTATTGTGTCATACACTTTATGAAAAACTGATGCTGTCAAAAAAACCATCAATGCTTTGACTTTATTCCAAAAGTTTTATTCATTCATTTTGTATGCTGATCACCAAACAGATTTAAAGTGTATTGTTATTATATGACTGAAAATAATGTTCTTTGAAAATACATGATAAATTGTTTGATATGCAACCACAACAAAATTAGATCCCAATCAAAATACTCTATAAAAGTCTGTGATTATTAAATTTGAAAAATTCTTTCAGGTGTGTTGGTACTGGAGATACCTGACAGAGCTAGACCAACTGTGGATGCCCAAGTGTTTACATTTTGGCTGGTTCCTCTCGTTCACACCCAGCCCCTATGAAAATGGAGTGTGGAAGAGGAACTTCATTGAACAGTTCAAAATTGTTCAGGCTCTAATGCCTAAGGTAACAATGGATATTGGTTAAGTATACATGAAAATGTTTGATCAAATTGTTGAGAGAAATGAAGATTTGAACTAAAACTTTGAAGTCACAATTACTGTTTAACACTGTCTTTCACACACCTTTGTGGCTGCCTACAAGAAAGATCTTACTTGAGAAACATGGTTTTCATATTGCTTTGCATCTAGATGTGAAATACTCCTTCTGCTGGAATTTACAATGGCAGTGAAAATGATGCTACTTTTTTGTTTGTTTGTTTGTTTTTATTTGTTTTTTTTGAATGAACGAATGTACTTTTCACTTTTCAGTCTAACAGATATAAAGTTAACTTCTGTCAAGTGCTTATATTTGAATATTTTAGTAAAAAAATGTATTTTTTAACATTTAAACTACTTTATATAAAGTTTTCAAAACCTTTGTCATGAAATTATGTTCTGTCTCAAATATAATCTTTGCTGAAATACAAGATTAGTCTAATGTTTAACAATAAGTAGAATCAGTTTAGTGATATAATTTTTAAGGCTTTCGGTCTCAACGAAGAAGAGAATGTTTTCCATGCTTATTTGTGTATTTGAAAAGTATTTCATGTGGATTTGCAATTATAGAGTATATGTTTTATAGTCGGCAGCCACACATACCAAATTGAAAAATCACAGGGAAGAAACAATAAATGAAGCGATATTGTGTTTTCAATGTCCTTGTGTGACAGGAACGAAGAACATTAAGCCTCTTCTTTGAAACTGTTTCATGTGATTTTTTTACAAAAATTTTGGACAGGTTACATTGTTCTATAAAATCTGCCACATAATCTGCTGAACTAATACATGATCTTTGAAAAAAAGAAATAATTTGGAATGTTCAGGGGTGTCATGTGACTGAAGTGAAGAACATATATTTTTAATTTAAAGTTAAAGTCCTGCATCCTGAGCTGTGATATGCTAACTTTTTTTCTGCTAACTTTTTTGTTCTATAACAGATAGACACATATAATAATGGTGAACCCAATTACTAGTTATCTGTGAAAAAAAAATGTTCAAAAATTGATGTCCTGTTTTCAGCGGCCTCCTGTGACTGAGATGAAGAAGCTCAAGCTGGATGGAAGAAATGGTGACAAGCCTGGAAAAGGCAGCAAGAAATCAGGACCTACACCGTGGAGAGGTTCTGACCCTGTTCCCAAGGACACCTGGCGGTACAATTACCTGAACAATGACGAGGTGCTGGATGAGGTTGCCAAATGGTAAGTTGAGGGACACAAAGCAAACTCAGGTCCAAATGACAGCACCAAGCCTCCTCTCTTTGTGTTTTTATTTGCAATCTCAGATACATTTTATGCATGGCTACTGAATATTCTATGACTGGGCTTAATAATCATAATCATTGATTGATACAGTGTTTAATTGTGATTTGCAGATCAAATGCATATGTGATAAGCAAAACGCTTTCTCAAAGTGAATTACGGGTTAATGTTAGTGTTTTTTTTTTTGCTGATAATGTTCTTATTGTTATTTAGTTTTTGTTAAAGGCACTGAAATTCAAGTGAGAGATTCCACATTACTTTTAACAAGATCAGCTTGACCAGATGTTTTGAGCAGATAGAAGACATATGTTGATATCAGACATTTCGGTTGCGAAGGCATTTTTTATGATGTAATCATGGGTCTCAGCAATAGTAATGATGTTTATTTTAAAAAAATCTTTAGCAATATATTCTCTGTCTTCTAGTCGCCAGAGGAAAATGTATGGATCTTCAGCTGATGACATTGTAAGGAATGCACGGAGTAAAGTTAAAAATGGAACCAATGCACTCAACACTTTGACAAGATCTCAGTCTTTAACGGTGAGTTGTGTACCTCTCTATGTCAAGATTTTGTTATATATATTGATCAAATACAGATTTTTAATGACTGAATAATTCAGGTGGGAACTAAATGAGACATCCCCAAGGAAGTTGTTGAACAGATGCTCATAAGGTGATTTCTAATCACCCCAACTACAAGCAGCTGTATACAGACTGATCTAAGGACAATAAAGCTATTGGTGCCGACTCATTCTCCTTGGGAATTTCAATTCTCATGTTAGTAACTTACTCATGGTGTTTCATTGTTGGCCCAGAATTTCAGTTTTGAAGTAAATATGAGTTTTATCATGAGGAGTGAAAGCTCCAATGATTTCCATTAAAGTTAATCAGGTTATACAAAAATTGAGTTTAAAAAACAAAAAAAAAAAGAGATTCTTCCAGTGGGATGTCTTATGTAAAGCTCAAATCTACACTATTCATTATTTCAGCGTGTAAGTTCATCAATGGGTGAGATAGAAAGACCCAGATGGGCACAGCAAAGACCAACCTCGGCCTCGCAATTTCTACACAAGGACGCAATGAAGCACAATGGACTGCTGGCCAAAATTGCAAGACCAGGGCCTGTCAGCCCTCCCCCCAAACCGCCCCAAAAGAAGACGCCCCGGCCCACCACTACCAGATCAGCCAGAGATCCTCCCAGTGAGTGACCATTGATCATTGTAGTAGTAAATCTCATTAGTGTTCTTCCTTATGATAATCTTATTACCTTATTGTGCATTTCCTCGATATATCAATCTCAGTGTTATTCTCACAGATAAATTAATGTCATAATTAGGTGATATTTTAATAAATCATATATATGTGTAAATATTCATTGATGGTCAGATCCATAGTAAATCTCAGTAGTAAAATTTATGAATGATCATCTTCATTGTAAACCTGTTCAGTATAGAAATATACGACATGATAAATAGTCATAAATTTCAGAATTGGTCAGCTGTGTAGAAATGTTCATTAATATATGTGAGGGCAGGTTGGAAAGCTAACAATTTTTTCTAAAATTATGGTCAGAATACTTTGTCAGTTATTTTGGGACCTAATCTTGAAGTTCTTGGCCATTTTCTGTTGGTGAAGAAAACAAAGGATTATTGTGCACCAGTATGTATGCACAAACCATTGCAAAGTCTTGTCCCCATCATCATCCACCAAACAAACTTTGCACATCGTAGTGAGTTCACACCTTAGATGCCTCAGACAATGACCTTGACCTATTTTTGAAGTGAATAACATGCATGTTAGTTAGTATTGAATAGCTGCTTTGAACAAGCAATTTGTGTGTCACACGCAATAATGTTCACTTCTTATAATGATGTTATATTAGAGTTTGCTGTATTTTGTGAGTATAGATCACTTTGTGTGTTTTGTTAATGTCTTTGAATGAAAACTGAAAAAAAGATGAAAAGTGAAAGAATTTTCACAATCTCTGTCAGCTCCATGTGGATATCAAAGGTACTCCTGTATCACCAGACTTAAATCTAAATCTGTTCGTAGTTTTTGAAATCAAAATTGTTCTACTTTGGGTCAAATATCAGAATTTACTAACTCCTCGTCACTGTCCTTGCTATCTCAATTGAGGCGCACCAAGGTCACCACTTCTTTGGTGGTTAAAAATGGGCTGTTTTGACATTTTTTCTCACACTGATTGCCCAATTCAGCTACCCAGTCAAAATTGAAATTTTTTTCTGTGCGTTTGAAAAGGAAGTGGAAAACTTGGATTAGATTTGTGAAAGGTTTGAATGGTCTAATAATAATAATAGAAACGGAATTCTCGCTTCCTGTTCTGAGATACTAAATCATGGAGACAAGGATATTCGTCTCTGGTCACTAAGATGTTAGACTATATAAATATGTAATCTACTTACAGTTGTGCTACATATTTTATTTGAACAAAGTGAATGCATCTGTTTTTATGGAGGTCCAAATGAGCATCCTTAGATTTTTGTGAGATTAATTTGTTTTTCTTTTTCTTTTTTTTTTTTTCTCCTCTATCACAGCCACAGAATTATTCCCACAAACACCATGGAAAGTTCCAGATGCTGCCGATTCTGATGATGAAATAGTTTGAAGTTCACAAACCATCGAGCTTGATTATTTTTTTTCTGTTATTATTTTGTTCTTTTATGTACAGAAACTATTGAATATAATTTGCCATATCATTGCTGAAATTTGTAAACTGTAGGGAGGCTGAAATCTGTGAAAATCACCTCAGTGACCCACAAATTTTTCATAAAGAATTCTAATATCACAATACTGAAAATTGCAGAGCTCTCATCAACAAACTGTATTTGCACAGGTTCCTTTTCACCGATCTCTTTTGTACGCTAATGATGTATAGTTAGGGCCAGGATAGCACATTGGCTGATGTACCTACCTATTACTTACCACTTTCATCTCATCAAACTTTGTCAGGTTTGTAATTTTAGACACTTGTCTGGTAAAGCAGGAGAGAACTCTTGTTAGTGAAATAGTCATACACAAGTCATTAGTTAGAAATATATGCTTTTCTTAGAACAAAACTTTAGGCAACATGGTTTCCTGTTTCAGGCTATATTTTGTATGTAACATATTGATTAAGATATAGTTCTTGTCTGTGTGGTTTTGGCATCTTGTGACAAAAAGATGATTAACAACTGCAAGCTGCTAATTTTGGCTTCAGCCGTTGATGAGTGTGTCATTAAGGAGCATAAATGTTTTACACTCTCCATTTGTGGGTGAATCATTCAAGATGAAGTGCATGAATAAACAGGACAGTCATTCACTTAATTCATTAGTCAGGAGAGAATGCTACTCAGAGTCTTCAAAAAAAGAAGCAATTCGAGTTTCACCTGATTCCAGGATATTTCTCTCATGTTGCTGGATGCCGAATCTGGAGTGGTAGTTCTGGACTCTTCAGTTGAAATTGGAACCAAATTTTATGTGTATTCTTATTTACTGAGTTGACCTCTTTACAGATGAAAGTCAGGAAAGTTATCAGATGTTATTTGTTGTGAGTTTTATATTTTTTAATATCTGTTGTCAATGGCAATGTGAATCTTTTTATTACAGAAGCACAAAGTTGATAGGGCTGTGAACGTGATCCTCCTAGAGAGAGGAAAACATTCTAGATAAGTTTGAGCTAAAAGAAAGAATTTGCTTGTTCATTTTTTTTTTATAGACAATGAAACCTATGTGATTTGTACATTCATGAAGTTGATTACTGTGATTTACCATACCACGTATGGTTCACCGTATGTTAGTCTGCTACATATCACAGACCTGAGATATGGTTCTTGATGAGAAGAGAGCAGTTTCAGAACTACTGGATATGGGACTTGACTTGTGCTTTGTTCATGAATGATTATTATTTGTTATTTATGCCCAAAATGAACATAAATGCTGTTTCATACAGCGTTATTGAACATTGGAGGGATTTTTGTCTTTAATCTTGCGCAAAGCTCATCAGCAAATGTTGTTTTTAGCACTGTTATAAATTAATTTGCTTTTCTGTTCTATGAACTTGAGTTGTGCGATAGAAAATGGGAATGAGCATGACCAAAGAAGAAGACAAGTTTTGGTTTGTCAGTTCCATGATGATGGCTGGAGATAAAATAAAAATGAGTATGGATGTGCTAAGGAAGTTCGCTGGTGTCACTGATGATGGCAAAGACAAATGGGACTTAGCATGAGTTATTGTGCAGGATATGCAGATAACAGTTGTTAATTGGTTTGAAATGTGCTGGTTTGATGAAATGTAAGAAACCTACTGTTTTTGTACATTCTAAATACCAAGCAGTAATCATTTCTTTAAATGTTTTTTTTTAATTTATTTTTCACTACTGTCATTGCTGATATTTTATGAGGAGAACTGTCACACATTCTCATTGGAATGTGTTTAAAATATTTAGACAAAGGACATGCACATTTTATATATAATTTAATGCATTCCGTCCCAAAATTTGTACACAATATATTTTACTATTAGAACATTCTTATATTTTACCTCTATTTTATCATTAATCCATCAATACAACATAAGTACCATATAACTTGACAAAGTAGGACCTAGTTCAGTATTTTGATTCTATACTTTTTATGTTATTTATATTTACAACAAAAGAATCTTACCTCCTTATTACTTAGTACTGTGAGAATGATAACATTCATTTGTGAGACAAATGAAAGCAGATGATGATGTTACTTTATACTGGATTTTCCTCTCAGTCTAGATAATAGTGCACAGGCTCAGTGAGAATCATATGCTCAATCTAAGTGAGAATTATGGGTTTGGATTTGCTAGTTTAATTCTGTGATGAATTATATACATGTCTTTTTATAATAATCTTACTGTTTGAGTTGATGTGTGGTTCACTCAGTGGTGAAGTAAACAAAAGAGAAGTAAACCACCAATGACAATGGAGAATCAACAGTTGTTTCCTGGGGCGGCCATGACAAACCTTGAGGGTTGAAAAGCAAAGATCTACATTCTGCTACAAGATAGACATCTACTCATAGACTTGCTAATTTTCTCCCCAGCTTATCATCAAGTTTTTAATTTAGGGCAAAATGTAGACTACATATATCATGCAGTGTAACTAGAAATGTTATAGCTATATTACAGATATTGAGGTTTTAATGTTACAAGTTCATTTGCATTTTAAAAGTGCCAGATAAGAAGTTATATGATTTCTGTTTATTTTTGTAGTAATTGACTGCAAACATCTTGTTGATTTATTCAGCATTCAGTATAGCCACTGTCTGAATAAGTACCAGCATCTCATTGTTCAAAATATTTTGCGTTTACACCGAGCTGTGCTCTGTCATCTGCATGGAAACTATGAAAAAAAAAAAGGGTCAAAGAAATGGTCATGGATCTCCTGATAGAATGTTTGGACTGTGATATGAGAAGATGTGATCTCTTTTGGAGTGAAGAAATGAACTTGTCTGAAGATGATGTTGGGTTCATGGCCTGTAGTCTACTCTGGCAAAGGTGAGAGTCAATGATAATGATGTCTCAGTCTGAAACATTCAGATCATCATGTATTATGTTATTAGATGCATCTTGGGTTTCATCTACCAAAAACTAGTGATACTTTTAACCTTAAATAAAGAGATATCATTTTATAATATCTCAGGATCACCCTGATACATTTGAGGATCATCATTTGTTGTATTTTATGGTCATTTTATTACAATATAACTGAACGTATCAGTCTCTCTTTTTCAATTGAAAATATTTTGTCAAATATAATGTTTTATTTTTATCTTAAGAATTAAAATTATGAATTATGTTTCAAAATTGTTTTGCTTGTTTTCCTAGCATTGTTTAAGCCTTGTTTTCTTCATTGATATACTTGTTCTGTCAACAAATGATCAAGTGACATTGCAAAGAAAACCAGTCTACCTGTGCTGTTTATTTTCAAGAACTTGTTTCATCTGTTCTCTTCCTGATGTGAGTACAACAGATTATATATTTTTCAATACAAAGCTTTGATCAGATTTGCCTTATGTCCTTTGATAAACACTGAACAGACAAAAAGGAAAAAAAGTAAACCAAAAAAAAACAAACAAAACTGCCACTTGTCATGTTAGTTTACATCTACATTCTGTATCTGAATTAGAATATTTTACCATTCAAATCATTAATAGGTAAAAAAATTAGAATACATATCATATACATATATTTACATCAGATCTCTGTCGGCAGGTAACTTGAATTAAAAAGACTCGATGAAAACAAAAAAGTTGTCTAAACTGAAAGATAGTGGTCAAGTTTGGTAACACTCTTTCACAATTCATCAATTAGAGATGAATTTGATGATTATTTAAAGTAAGCAATATGTAAAAAACATATATCATATAAAAAAAAAATATTTTTGTCAAAGTGATATAGTAGCTAGAAATCTATAAAATCAGTTGTGACAAGTACGTTTTTCGTTAAAATTTTTTAATATTTTTTGCGACAAACAGAAAAAATAAATATAGACTTATTATAAGGTGAGTTGCCATGAAAAAAAACAAAGAAAAAATAGGTTTGTGTCGGAAATTTAATATTTTGAGATTGTTTCTTCTCCAAGAGGAGCAGATATTCCTGATCAGTTTGCAATTTAAATTTTTAAGTTATATCAAGATCTGAAGGGATGAAACACATGAATGTCACCAATACAAAAAAACCCATTTAAAATTTGCACTTTTACTTTCAACTTGGACGTTGATGAACACAGCAGATACACAATGACCATGACGATTAGACCATGGCAATATGAATACTCAGGAATGTTTAGCAATAAAGCTGCAAGACCCACCATATATGTCTCGCACCAGTCAAAATGAGACGTATGTCGATTTTTCACCATATGGGGTTTTTGGTATCATGTGAAAGCTTATTTCATACACTTTCAGATAGTGAAAACAGTTCTGAGCTAGCTTTATTCTAGCCAGAGATATTGCCGTTTAAAGAGACAAGGGGGGGCCCCCAGCAAATGACCGAAATTCCGAGAAAATCGAGTTTAAATTAACAGTCGAACGCATAAATCTAGATACCTATCTCACAAAAACCCGATTTTAATGAAGAATTATTTATGAATTGAGTGTAAGACCGATATTGCTTTGTTCAGAAATGAGTGCACTTTCGATTCTTGCAATGAAAAAAAATTCAGTGTCTGACCCCCCTCATCACATTCAAAGCCCGATTTCTCAGTTCTAGTCCAGCGACTTACGTCTCATTCCGACTGACCGCGAGACATATGTAAACTGATTGACTGCAGGTTCTAGGAAGGAGCATCAGAACTGCACAGAGAAAATCAAATTAAAAATAAAACTTACTTGCAAACTGACAAATACATCAAAAACATAAGGGGATGGGTGAACTGGACCATAAATACATTCAAGAATTGTCAAAAGACAACACTGCAAGACTGTTTGGGAAGAAAAGTATACTGATTAACCCTTAAAGTGCCAAGGACCTGATCTGGTCAAAAACTCATTCATCAGATTTTCCTTTGGAAATGATTCTCCAAATAGCACAGTATAATAACAGGTACTCATATTGTTTCACCCTTAAATATAAACTGCCATTTCTTTAGCTTGACTATTTATATCATCCCAGAAATCTGGACATTCTGACTGTTGCTACCGACATTTTAGAATTAATCAAAGAAACAAACAAAACAGCTAACACAATGCAGAAATGTATTTTTAAAACTTTAAATTGCACTCTCATTTCTTAAAAATAATTAATACACTAAATATGATAATACAATATCAGATTGTCTCACCAAGTATCAAGAAAAATTATGCCATAAAATGTGAGAATTTCAGATGAGTCCAATCTTTGATTAATTTGTGTGAAAATCACACGGCAGTTATGTGAAACAAGAAACAAGACATTGAATTCCCTCATTCTTTAAAGTAAATTGTTTTTTTGTTTCATTTGTTTCTGAGTGGCACAGTTTGACTTCATCAAACACTTGACAATAGCATAGACGACTAGGCTCCTTCTTCGCACTTGTAGTTGGCCTGCTATCTTCCCTCTCTACTGGATATAATATTTCACCGAAAAATGGAGCAGGACTATAAGCTTCAGCTGTGAATGATAAAAATTAGAGAAAAACAATGATAAAACTGATCACAGCTATACAGATAATATAAAGTGGAATTACAATGAACTTTTACATAGAAGTATTAATTGTTCTGGTACATCTTAACAATGACAATCTCTCATCAACACAAAAGCATGTAATGTAAGCTATAAAAATTAATCCTTGACATAAAAAAGAATGATGTGGAAAAATGAAAGATGAACAAACATGACAAATTGATGATAATGGTAGTTAACAATCAAGCAAGAAAGTTAGCTCATCATTAAAATCCAGTCCATATTGTGTTTATACCAGTAATAATAGAAAAAGCACCTGCACACTATGAAAATGTTTCCCATTTATTTAAAGAGAGCTCATCTTTACAGCTTTCAGAAGGGAGTCCTTGAACTTCTCCAGCTTTGGGTCTTACATCAGGATCTATTGCTAAAGAAAATGAAAGCCTCTAGATTTGATGGCACCTTTAAAATAAAAATAGAAATAAAAAAAAGAACATTAACAAGTTGTAATAAGATATCTATAATTATTGGTTTCCAAGGTGACAATAATCTTTAGTATTAAATCTAATGGTATATACTAATATGTCATCAAATTAATCCACCTAGATCTACAATAAGCACACAGCCACACACACACACACACACACACACACATGCGCACTCACACACACACACACATTAAAACAAAATATAACAATAATATGAAAGTAAAATAAAAGAAACAAAATACATGTTAGATAAAAATGAAACAAATTTAAACAAATAAAATAAAATTACATGAAATAAAATATTTTAAAAAATAGAGAAGGAACAATGAAATATGCAACTAAACAATAATTAGCTCTAGATCTAGGTCTATGCTTTCATTACTAATGAACACACATTCTGCAATGTTTACAAGAAGATTTACCTCAAATTCTTTTGTCTGTGTGATCAATAGCAATTTTTATGGCGAATCACACCGAGATCAAAATTGAGATCTTATTCTGGAGCCTAGAGCTAACTTCACAGATTATTGCGCCATTGTTAAATTAAGTATTTAGAACTAAATTTAGATCGAATTAGTAGCAACAATCAAAGTCAATTCAGGCGTTTGTATGTATGATGGTGAAAAATTATGGTCAAATCAATAATCTGTCGAGATGATCTATTTCTGTTGCTAAGTCAGTTGAATCAGCCGACAATCAGTCAAACTGTGTCGATTCTCTTTCTCCTCTTCGAATTGCTGCAGTCAGTTTCCAATTGTCTAGAAGCAAAATAATCAGTGATATCCTATATCTGTACCATGCGCAGTTCCTTCCATGCCACTGCCTCTCAGATTAGCCTACACGTATTTGACCTAATTTTACAACCTAACAGTTTTTTATTTTTTTCTGTCTGTTCACCGTCCTAGTTTTCTGCTTCACGTGACAACACTACATCTACCTGGTAACTAATGAGTGAGTTATTTTTGATCGATCAAATAAGAAATGTAAAATGCACAGTGAATAACTGATAAAACTCACGGGTCTAATTGATTGCTGTTTTTGACGATTATATGGAGATAAGCCTGGTTGCAGCATTCGTCAACTCAATGTCATCACACTGTGCAGTTCAAGGGAAATAACCATGTAAATATTTTTATGTGTTAAGATTTAACAATTAACTCCCATTAACTCATTAACATAGTTTCTAGTGCTGGACATCGACCTGGATTTTGATAAACTGGATTTTCGAATTATCCATTTCGTAACAATTGGGTCTAAACTGGATTTTATCCGTTTTCACAGTGAATTTGATAAACTGGATTTTCGAAATAATTAGTTCGTAATGACTGGGTCTAAAGTGGATTTTATCCATTTTCTAGGCAGCGACTTGCAATCTACTTTCTGTTCTTGAATTGGAGCTACCCTAGCACAGCGAGCCGCTTGGCTACCTTATAGATCTAACTATAATACACGACTGGTCTCGTCAGCCCGCTCAGTCGCAGTTTTGTATCTGCCCCACTTGTGCACGGCATGCACGCTTAGCCCTCCTCCCTCCCCCCTCCCTCCTCCTCCACTCATCACAAACCCAGGCCGTTCACCCACTGTTATGCGTCAATACACTATTGTTTCATTGTTTTGATTTTGTTTGATTTTATGGCCGATTTTACAACACGAGCATATACTACTCAGCCCCAAAAACTATTAAACATGCCAATCTATACGAAGATAGTCCGACCATTGCACCTCCTTAGTACATGTTTTCAAGAAAAAAAAAACTCTCACATACTCAGTCATTCAATGGCCTCTCTAATTTTTCTGCATGTTTTTGTTGCTTTATTTGCATAGTTTGTTCAGGAATAGAATTATGTCAACATCTTCGAATACCAACACATGACAAAGTATAATTAATCATGTTTCGCGCTTATATTTGCAGTGCAGTCTGACGTAGTTAATGAGCAAAAACCAGTTCGGTACTTGAACCTGTTGAAGACTCGACAATTCTAGATCTAGTTCCTTGATTTTCAACTTTTTCACCGAGAGCTCGATAGCTAGAGCTAACAGTTCGAGTCTACCAG
>JBCEWB010650779.1:0-17604 GCA_039654565.1 Peronia peronii
CAGCTTTCATCAAAACTTCAAACATGTTTATCTCAAAACAGCATTTTTGTAGATATGACAATCTGGCTTTATACCCTTGAAATGCACAATCAGTTGAAAAGCTATTAATATTCTGACTTTCACCGTTGCCAATGACACTGCCTTCAGAAAGTGCTGTAACTATACCCTATCGGTGTCACAGTCCTAGCACTGTTTAAGCTATTTTGGCAAATATAGTTTTAGTGTACTAAAATTTTATGTTGTTGTAAATCATTAAAATTTTTTTAAAGAAGTTGGGTTATGCATAATCATTATGTAGATATCGATTGAATAGTTGACTGGTGGACTCACTTTGGTTCCTTCCTTGGCCTCTGTCTCATCATGATGGAGTGCCAGACATTCTGTAGACCCTCACTGACATCTGATCCCACAGGACTGAGAACAGAGATGGGATGTTTGCCTCTGGCAGGCATAGTCTCCTCATCCTCTCCTTTCTCCTCACAGCCTGCAGGCTCCAGGGGTTCCACGTTCTTTCCGTGTTTGATCCATCTCTTGTACGTTGCTTCAGTTGTTATCTGGACAAGAAATACAAGAAGACGTTGCAAGGCAAAAAAATATTTCAGATGGAGCTACCATAAATAACAATCATATATACTGGTGCCCATCTTGTCCAAAGAAAATTAAGGCCTCGTGCTTGTTTGTACACATGGACCTGTTTTAATTCTTTACAGCTCAGCACTGTTGATAGACTTTTCTAGATGGGCGCTCCAACAGACTGAAAGCTAAGAACATGCTGGGGGTTTTACATGGTTTAAAAAATTAAAAAGAGGCATGGACTCTCAATGCAGACCATATTCATCGGCACAACTCATTTTATAGCAAAGTAATGGAAGTTTATCCCTGTGTTGGCAAATTACATATATTATCATTTTATTCTACAATCTCCTCCAGAGTCTTAGAGGATAAATTTTCTCTCTGTCTGATTCGAGCATTTCTATGCCCAGTGCTGGAAAGATTGCACAAGGAACTCCTTCTAATCAACAAGGGTAAGATAGTGTTGGAAAAAAGCGTCATTCTGAGAGACACCCATATTGTGCACTGCAATGCGCTGCTAACCACCCCACTGTGATACAGATATTTTACCTTTACCAAACAAACTGAAGTGATTCAAACCCCAACAGTTCATCAGACACATTGTGTGACAGCTTTACCAGATATTCTGCGCCTATCGCATCGGTCTCACGAGTGATATACATTCACTTGCTTTCACTGAACTTTGGACAGTGTAAGTAACTGTGTCTATTTTGTTAATGACAAAACTGCAGATGAATTTCCACTGATATAGTCAGTCAAATGCTATATAAACCCTGTAGGTATTTTACTGAATAACATGACCACTTCAGTACTCTAGCAGTAGTTCATCAATGTCACAAGAAAAACACATACCTTTACTTTAACTTTTTTTTACAGAAGGAACAAAAAACGTGATTCAGAATTTGTCTCTTTAAACAATCTATGTACAAAAGAAGTCAAAACCTGAGATATAGTCTTGAATCACTGGTATAACATGAAATTTGTAGGCTAATTTCAAGCAAATGTGGATAAAATGGAATCGAGTATGGGAAGACATTAAATGGAATGAATTTCAGAAACAGAAGAAATAAGGGAAATTTGAAAACAGCCCCACAAACCAAAAATAATTAAGAAAAGAAGATGGTGCGACATCGATGAAGGGAAGACGACAGAATATCAAAGCAAGCCCTGAACTGGAAAATCAAAGGCAAAAGAAAGAGGGGTAGACCAAAAGAGACACTTAAAAGAACTATCATGAGAGGCGCCAAAGAATCGGGAATAGTTAGCATGAGAAAACTGGTTGAGACAGCACAGAGAACATCAGAATGGAAGAAGATTGTGATGGCCCTATGCGACGTAAGGCGGCGCGGGAAGGATTTCAGATTTCAGATGGTGGGACATTCATTCCAGAAATGTGGAATTAAGTGTTGTTCTTGCAACACCTGAACATTTTCTGATGTCAATTTTATGTTGAGCTCACTGAGTCTGTGTCAGTCCAAGGGGGCAGGTATTTGTCAATTCCTTCCTCTCCCTCACTGACAGCAGGTAATGGGTTGTTGAAGAGTAAGATTTTGGTGCGGTCATGGTTGATGTGAGAGGAGCGGTACATCAGTTCTGTCTTGTGGCGCAGGACTCGGATGTGTCGCAGCAAAGACTGGTCCATCAAACGGTTAATGTCTGGCACCTAAGACGTCACAAGAAAAACAGCATTTAGTACCAAGTGATCATGATCATTCCTTTTAGTGACAACTAAGCGAAGATTGTACATTCCATGTTTGACATGGTGACCATTTGTAACAGTTCGATGATGAATGAACATTATAAGGATATGTACAGAACATTTCATTAGCTGTTCCTAGTTTGGATATGTCATTTAGAAAATGGGATAAAAATGACAGTCTTAAAAATAATTCCCAAACTTGAAAGACTTTTTGCAACCTCGAAATCTATGTTAACCACATATTTTTAAATCTGTTTGGGAAAAAATTTCTCTGGTGGCAGTTACTGTGTAAACGCACTAATATTTCATGGTTCATTGCTTTGCTCCCAATGGCAATAAACAATGTAATACATAATAATATGATTGAATGACATGTATGTGATAAAATCAACAGACAATTCAAGGTGCCTTAATGGTGCTTGATGGCTTGATGCAATCATAACGGCCAGAGCAGATTCTAAAAAGGAATGAAAGATTCACTTACACATAGTGAAGTGTATTAAAACCTCAAATACTTTCAGGAAACAAAACAAGTGTCATTTCACCTCACGTCTTTCTTCATCATCACAGTCCACTTACATTACATGTATGACTTCCTTCCTCCCCAGCGAAAGAACAAGACAGTGTTTTAATGTTCCCACCAGATTCAGACTCAAATACATACATACTTGCACACACAAGCTGTTCTAAGTGGATGTTACATTTCACTCTGCAAAAAGGCAGAGAATATGCCTGTTCTTTCTCTAACCAAGACCGAAACACGTCCTCATGCATAATGATCACGCATGCATTTCAAACATTGCAAGGCTAAGTATTAGCCCTTGTTCTCTTTCTCCATAACAAGGAATGATGCTATTCATCACCTATTACATTTACACAAGGACTATCTTTTGCCAGGAGTTTCATCTCAAGATTAGTGGAGTGTTGACAAAAAATGATCTCACTCTCCTTCTAGACTAGGAAGAAATCTCAGCTGTCCTACTGGCTTCATTTATGTTACTGATTTTTTATCCAGTCAATTTTTTCACATAAAAAAGAAACAGGAGTTTTCCCCTCTGTTAATTTTATTTACTGGTTCACTTTTTAAAAGTCAAATTTTGATGAGATAGGCCTACTGCAGATGAAATATGATATACTATATACCACTATGTTTGTAATTTGGTGTATCTTTATCTCCAGGAAAAATAAATATGTGTTCTGTCATGAAACAATGAGTGTTTTCCAACTGTGAGGAAAAAATGTCCATGTTCATCTACTGACTATTGATCTATAAAACTAATCTTTAATCCTTGTTTTGAAGCTCAAATATACAGATTTAAATTTATGATGCAGAGAGCCGCTTTGATAAAGAGTTAATATATCCATAGTTGTGGTATCTTTTACGAATACAAGTACATACTTTATTTGTCCATCAGGAAACATATCCTGACCAGTTGACAACACTAACCTGTCGCCAATGGCACAAGGCCAAAAACAGAAAATCTTGGTATCACTTCAAATATACGTGGGACAGATTAAGCACAAGGGGCAAACAGACATGTTGGTACGAATAGGTCAATGGGACTTACATCATCAGTGACAGTGAAGTTTCTGAAGACTGGCTTCTTGTGTTTGGTGATTCCCTCCCTTACATGGGAACTGAAGGCTGCCTGTGATGAGCAACAGAAACGATGAAATTCAGACAAGAAGTGATCATAAAGCGAAAATGTATTAGCAGCGAACAACCTCCTCTTTGTCAGGCAACTAGATGACATGAGCTGGATCATCAGATCACATGAGTCAACTCTGAACCTGAATATCTCAGTCCCAAAAGTCCTGGCTTCTTCCTTTTTTATTGCTACTCCAGAGAAGGATGATTTGCTTGTCATCTCACTACAGTGACTCTGAACATGAAAAATCTGACATCTGTCTGGTTCCACTCAGTTATGTGACAGACAGTTATTGACAATAACCCCTTAAGAAGCTACTACAATTTCTTATTACAATTCCCTGCATTCATCAATATTCATCATGAACAAAGTACACAGCACAGATGGAAGATCTCTGCTCAACCAAGGTATTCCATGTACACATCTGCTCTCCCCCCCCCCCCTCCCCCCCGCATTTATTTGTTTCACTCAGGGAGCACCCTATTCTCTTTCACAGTAAAACTATGTTAAGATCCACTTTAAAACATGTCACCAGACATGACTTTCTCCTGATTGGTACCACTCCTCCCACCAATATCTCCCTCTATGTGTATTTGCTTGGCCCTCTCTTACACTTTGTCACTGCTGATTTTTGTCCAGCATCTTTATTTTTCGAGTTGAGCAAACAGACATGAACAGCGTCCTTCTGCTACGCGCGCGTGACCAAATATTTTCTTATTCTGAACTGTACCCTCATAGATTCTGGGTTGGTTTTCAGCCACAGAACATGATATCATCTAGCAAGTCCAGCCAACTGTTGGACAGAGGGGGTTTTATGACTACAACATCAGGTCTGACTGAGGGAACTTTTGACCCAAGCAAATACTCAGATGGGTAGGAACAGGAACTGACAACTATTGCAGATACTAAATGAAGACTACTAGCTCTTCAGGATTTAGATCCATAATTAATCAATAACAGTAAAATATAAATCAAGATTGGTCAGATATAAAATGAATAGAGACAAACTATCATAGATACTGGAAATAGTGAAGTAAGGATAAAATTAACTAAGAAGTTGACTGGCCTTGTTCCCAAACTGACTGCCATGACTGAAACTCAAACCAATGAACTTTGGCTTTGTGTCATACCTGATGTGAGCCCAAACTTATTTTAGTCACGAGACAATGACATACCTTGACTGACAGACAGAGCTACAAGGTAAAACTCAATGACATAGTATGACTGATAGACAGATCTAGAAAAAAGCTAAGTGACATTTCATGGGTGATATAGAGGTTTCATAAATGAAAATCAATGACATCTCCTGTGTGACAGGGAAATTTAGAAAATAAAACTCAAAGGTATCTGATCATGACTGACAGTGTAGAAAACAAAACTCAATGGCACGTCACAATTGACAGAGAGATGGCGGAGAAAAGCAGACTGGTAAAAAGTCCAACGCCAATGGAGTGATCTGTCTGAGAAACCAATGGTAATATCATCTTAACTCCAAAGCACAGAGGACCGGCTGGGCAGACAGTATAAATAATTGAACCTCACCGAGGAGACTGCCCATGTCCAGCTCAGCCTGTAGGGACCTGCTAGTGGAAACACCAATAAATGAAATTGTCAGCAGGCAGGGCCAGGGATAGAGGGGAGACACGAGTGACTGGGGAGGGAGGGGGGGGGGGGTGGGGAGAGAGAAGGGAAAGAGGAAGGGAAGAGGAAGGCAGTGGTGATGCACACACACACACTGACTCGTACAGCCCTAACACTCACACAGACATACACATTCACACACACACACACATGGAGACTCACACACAAAGACACACACACAGGGATACAACGTCAGGAGTGGTCAGTCAATACTCCCTGGTCAATGTCTCATGGGATGACCACTGGCCTGAAATGGAGTGCCTGTCCTACCCTGCTAAGATGGTTGTGACTTATGGAGGACAACACGAATAAAGCCACCGAGCAGCTGGCACAGTCACAGGCCTATGAAATAATTCTCATAAAAATACCCTTCTTGAATAAATCTCTATCAAATGTTATATCCCTGATAAAATTATCATAAGACTTAATTATTTTTTCCATCATCACACTACTATTTGAGAGGTGTGTGTGTGTGTGGGGGGGGGGGAGATAAGAATTCAACTTTTTTATAATATATAAAAAATGAATAAGACAGCTAGCCCTCAAATAGTTCAAGAACCTAGACTGGCAAAATGACATTTCTAGATCGTGACATTTCTCATTTTCTGGAATTTGTTACTTGATTTCTGTTCCGTTGAAACCAGTTTGTATCTGAATGACTTTTCAAGCAGTGTAGTGACAAGGTTCTCTTCTAAATGCCTTTTGTTTAGGCTAAAGTATCCTTTCTTCAAACTAGGAACATTGTTACCGTACATCCCCTGGCATTTTGGCAGTTTTTGTTGACGCCTCTGAGGTAAGTTCGGCCGCAGTAACCTCAACTCTTCATTGCTTACCTTTAATTCATTTGGAAATTTCTTGTCTGTGCGGTGTAACTTGGACATGGAATCTGAGCGCAGAGTTGTCCAAATGTGACTGGCGCCCATATGACCTGACAAAATGAACACAAGAACAATGATGATTCTCCATCAAACTTGTAAAATATACACTCTTCAGCTGAGAGATATATTGGCTGAAAGATATACTGAGGCATCTACAAACCAACCCTTCCCTAGAGGAAAAACACCTGTTTTACACAGTGAACTCTGACATAACAAATATCCAAAGAATCTTTTTTTTTTTTTTTTTTTAAAGAAATATTAAAAAGTAGCCTACCTGCTTAAATATGAAACGAAAAAAAAACTATGGAGAGGCAACTGTTATCTATAATCTTCATCTTAGAGAGAAATGTCTGTAGGAAGGAACTTTCATGGTCACTGCAAAACATGTTTTTCTTTTCCACTTAATTTTTGCCAATCTCCAAGGGGCCTTATGTGTGTCAATAGAGGATATAATCACGCTGTGCTAAAGGACATATTGATTTCCAAATTATGACAGGGTTTTTGACATAACAATAGTGACAGAGAAACTGTCATATCCTGGGCTTAATACTAATAATATGGGCATGTTTGTGGTTAAAATAAATGATAAAAACAGCCTTTGTACATAACATGGAAGTTCTGTCATAGCTTAGAACAACAGCATATCCTTCTGTTTGTTGTTCCTATTTACTTACATACAAATATGATAAGACAGACTACTGCTAATTCTCAGTTCAAAATTCTTTTTTTTTTTTTTCATACCATAAGGTAACACTTCTGATTAGATTTAAGCTGAAAGCCTCACACTTTGTAAAAGATCACACTTTGTAAAAGATAAATAGAGAAACATGCAAAATTCAAGCAAACATCAATGGGTGGGGAATGTACATGGTTGACTGACTGGATTTTTTATTCTATAGAGCATCAGGTCTGTTATAATTATATGAGACACAACGCAATGAAATCAGATGTTGGTCAATTTTTGATCACACTGAGTTACTGGTAACTAGCTTATCTACTTCCCTTCCAGTTGACGAATAAAAAAAATTTGTTCTACCTTGAATTGAGTTGAGATGTTGGCTATCAAAGACAATGGGAATGAGACCTGCAGCTGCAGCTGCATTTAGTGAAAAAATGGCTGACCAGATTTGTGAATTCTTATTAGCCCTCATTTGGGTCATGTCACGAAATTACAATTTATGAACTTTTACCCAATAGATTTCAGCAAATTTAACTCCAATATACATTTCTAAATAGACTTAGAAGGGTTCTGTGCAAATTAACTTTTGCATCAAAAATTCACTCAAAGAAGTTGAGATAAAACATGACTTCTCTGGTCATCTCGAGCGCCTGATTTCATCCTGTTGTGCACCACATTGTGCTTGGTTATTTCAGGTGCTTTTGACTGTTTCCAAGTGACAGCAGTGAAAATCATAATGTTTCAAAAAGCCTCAAAGGAACCCATTTAGAGCCCAGATCTCATTCTACCATGAACTGCTGAAAGTGCCAGAGTGTATGTTCTCTACAGAGGGTGATGCACAAGTGATATGGTAGGGGTGGGTGGTTATACACTAAATGGTCAGTTGTGATGAGGGATACACTGACATAATCTTGACATCACATCCCACTAAAATAGAAGTAGAAAAGCTTAATCCACCAGTTCAGATATAATGTAAGAAATCATCTGTGTAGAAAGTAGCATAAAATATTGGTTTTTGCTAGACAGTACAATGATAAATGAAAGATCTATAGAGCAACCATATGAATTTGCTCTCATTCACCAAAGAGAAGTACTCATACTCAGAGGTAAATATTGTTTTTTGCTAGGATGACAATATAAACTTAAAAATCTATAGAATACCAATGTATCTGCTCTCAGTTATCATAGACATGTATTGACACTGACAGGCTCTTTGCCAAGACGATGATAAATGAAAGATCTATGGAACAGCATTATAAATCCGCTCTCATGTACTACCCATAGAAATGCAATCACAATGAGGGACAAATATTGCCTGTCACTAAGACAATGTGAAATGAAGGATTTATAGAACAACACTATGAGTTTGCTCTCATGTACTTTAGAGAACTATTCACACTGAAGGGCAAATATTGCTTTTTGCTAAGATGATGATTAAATAAAAGATCTATAGAACACACAATATAAAATTGTCCTTATTTACAAAGAAAAGTAATCACATTGCAAGTGAGGTACAAAAGGTGCAATGAGTTCTTGACTTTGTGGCAGAGAAGTTTACTTGGTCAACAGTTGCTATCTTAAAGGAAAGCACTGGGATTTTTTTCCCAAAAGGTCACTTATTGTAATAATATGATCTGTAATGATGTCATATGTGGAATAGAAGACTAAATTGCATTGGTCACTAAAGCATAAAATTGTACCTAAATCAGTTCCTGAGAGCAAAAAATAAAACAACACTGGTGGAATTATTTTTTGTTAAGATATGAAAAAATAAAGAAGTAAAATTTGGATGGACATTGATTTATTGAATAAGTCTGTAAAGTTCCAAACATGCTCAAATGGCATGTATGCTATCATTCATGACTAAAACAATTTTATAGCCAAATTGTTTTCCCTAGTCCTCAGATTTATTTGTACGTGCTGCTTTGGGCTGAATCTGTGAGAAATTACATTCATGTCACACAAGACACATTTCTCATAGAGCAAATGAAGCATAGAAAGCAAAGAAATCTATATCATTATTGCTATAAGATGATGGCAAAAGTCAGACTTGTAGCATCCCTGAGCATAAGAGCTATTAGATAACATTGCTAAAAAAGAAATATGCCCCCAAAATTATGTACTAATTCAATAGTTTTGTAATGACACAATTCCTCAAATAACTTGTGCCATAAACGTTTTTTATCCATTTCTCAAAAGTGCTGAAACTTACTCACTGTAGGGCCAGACGATATAAGCTTTCATAGATCAGCCAGAGGAAAAAGACATTAAATATTAATGTAATGCCACCATTCAAAATTAGCGTTTAATGCATGAGGAGTGATATCAAAAAAAGTTCTGAACACAAACAGAGCAAACTTTCAACAAAATTTGTATAATCTAGCCGAAACTATGGGTGCTACAAACAGAGGGGTGATTTCAAATTGCAAGGGGAACACATATTTCACTGCAAATGGGCAAAGAAAGGAAAAGTGCAAATAAAACTGAACAAAATGTTGGGGAAATATAGCACACAGCAAACATACCCATTTTCCTCACTGCAAAGCCGCAAATAAACAGGAAGAAAAAAACAAAAAAGAGTAAAGACAATAGACCAAATCTACAGTACATAGTAAGAGCTAAACAGTATACAATGGTGTTGAATTACTGGAAACATAAATGTTGAAGCAACAAATTTCATAGATACATGGTGAGCGAATTAGAACCTCTTCATAAAAACGGCAAAACAAACAATAAAAATTACAATAAGTTAACTTCAGCATATACTAAGCTGCCTTCTAAATGAATAAATACAACTACAAAAGGGAGCTTTGAAGCACACAACAAACTATTGCTTTCCAGTGTCAACCACCTTATAATTATAGAATGTCTGGATGTAGAATTATTTCACAATGAAATATTTGGCACATTCTTCTTGTCAGAACACCCACCATCCACTCAACCCCTTCTTCCACCTCTCTCTTATGTCACTAACTTGACAACACTGTACAATGTTACATAATTAATAACATCCATCAATTCCTCCATTGAATGCGTCGTTTTTTAGTAGACAGACTCTGTCTATAATGAAACGTTTTAAAAATAAAATAAATATTTGTTTTCAATGACATTATTATAATTTTATCCTAAGGACATGTTGTGCCATGTATCTGACAATCACTGCCATACTAAAAGCTCTAATATCAGAGTTTCTTGTTGTTTTCTAGGTCTAGGCTGGCCCCATCAACAACAGACCAAATTATTGAGTGTGACAGTAGATCGTGGATCACTCATGTTCATTTGAATCCACTGCAACCACCACCCTTGGAAAGGCAATGAGCCACAAAGAATCTAAGACGGCAATTCAATTATCTGATGTAGTCCTCACAAATGGTTAATCTTGCAGCAATTGCTCAACGTTAGTAATAATTTTTTTTAAAAATCTCTATAAACACACAAAAATTGCCTACATGGTGGAATATGAAAACTGAAAAAAGCTGTTTATAATGTCTGCAAAGTGAACACTTTGTACGTAGATGTGCTTTAGCTAAAGAGTCATAATAAAATAGACAATACAAATTATGACAGGAATAGTGATAGAGATCTATAGATTTACATGCAGAATTTGTTCAATAGTTTGATTGAAATAATGTGTGTCAAACAAAAAAAAAAAAAAACAACAAACAATCCCCTCCCCCCAAAACAGGTCTTCACATCACAATGTCTAGTTCCATGGATCACTGTCTTGTTCATTGCTCATATATAATATGATGCCCACATATCTCAATAAATTCACCTATGACATGAGAAATCATTGGCCAATACATCTGTCTGTGACACCATAAAATGACCTTATGACAAACTTTAATACAATACCTTTCTGGCTCTTCAGTGTAGGATTGACAATTTTCTTTTTCTCTGGCTGCATTTTGGGATGAATGTAGTAGTCAGCGTTGCGACCGTACATTTTGTACAGCTGTGCGTGATGCCAGGGGACAGCATTAAGATCAGCAGGGGTGACAACTCCGTCCGTGGCCCGATCTTTGGGGGCCAAGTCCTCAGCTTCCTCGGACTCATCTTCCAGCTCTTTCATAGGGGAAGTAGCCGGCACATAAGAGTCTGAAGGAAGGTAACCACTGTGCCCCGGCCTGCCTCGACTACTGCGTCTCTGGCCACCACTGTCTGCGCTTCCACACACAGGAGAGCTGGTATCTGAGGTTCTCTCCCCGTCTCCTTCCACAGACTGCCTCTCCGATGATGACTGGTCAGCATCTTTGGTCTTGACCTTGCGCTTTGCCTTGCGGTCATTTTCTGAAAAATTGTCAGAAAGATATCTTGTCATCAATTCTTGACATGGCCTTGGATAAAAATTCCCCATTCTAGGCTGTCATTGAACTGTCTTACAAAACCACACACAGGGCCAGTTTTCAAGAAAAGTGTCCATCTATTCATCCTGATTCCTCATCTTTTCTTCTCATTTCAAAGCTCTCTACCTGTCTAAATACTGTGCCGAGAAGGACCAAGGTAATCAGTGTTAGAAGACAGCACCAACGGCCTATGGTGTTTTGAGACTAATCTCCACATTCCAGGAATTTTGTAGCACTGATGTCATTATCACAATGGTGGTGCATGTATGTCATTTAACTTCAAGGATTCATTATATATCACCTGTTCTCTGATAATAATTATTACAGTAAAGTTGTACTGCTATTGCTTATTTCTTCACTGACAACCACAAACAGAAGTAGTGTGACCTTAGATGTATGCCGCTATATCCTCTTCATATAAAATAACAGGCAGGAAACAATTCATCTTGTAGTTTATCAAGCACTTTTCTTGAGCTTTTACACCAGGGTGATATACTGTAGCCTTGGTTTAACATACATACATCTATTTGATAGAAAATTTACATTTGAAATCTGTAAACCGTTTGAAAATTTACTTATATTTTAAAAAATTTTCCTACTTATTCAAGATATTATCTATAGCGTAGGGTTAGAAAATGGGAGTTAAAAATATACGTTCCAAGTGAAATACTGTTCAGATGATTACTATTGTTTGCCACAATGTTATTATTTGATTCAGATTTCACAGTAAATATTGTATGACTTCAGGTGAAAATGACTCTCTCAACTTGACAGAAAATAATATAGAGTAAGGGATGTCTAGCTGCAATCTGTTGAATAATTTATGCCATGGCTTACTACTATTCTCTCTTTCTGAATCAACAAAACTAGAGGTCAGCACAAATTTGTTGCTATCATATACGTGTATCATGTCTGTCCGTGTAAAGCTGGGATATTGCACAGCTCAAAGTAAAATTTGACAGACTGACAGTGACACATGATAGTCTAATGTTAGATTAAAAATGACAACTTTAGCAAGATTGAGTGACTGGTGCTTAACCAGCCCATGTCAAAGGCAGGCATATATCAACAGAATACATGTGGACAGATATTAGGATCACAGTATTTGTGAGGTTGCAGATGCCAGCCAGCTCTAGGGTTTACGAAAAAAGAAATGTTGTGATAATTAAAAAGGCATAAATATTAAACTGTATCCTCCATGTCTTTTCTTGTTTATTTGTTTGCTTTTTCTCTCCTGGAAATGGAAACTTAAATCAAATCTACTGTGACAACAATGCCAAAAGCTGAACAATGACATGCACTTCATTACAGCCGACAACATCATGATCTTCCCTACCCCGACCTATACTTTTCCATCCCATCAAAAAACAAACAAACAAACAAACAAAAAACCCACCAAAAAACACAAAAATATGACCATGCCTTTAGATCACCTCATCTCTTGTCCTCTTCCGTAGATAGCAGATCTCACAATGTTCTGATTCGTATCTCCAAATAATAATGTTTTTTTTTTTAAAAGTAATCTTGAAATCTGCTAGATAAAGTACATATATTTTCTTCTCGACATTTCATAGTGAGCTAATTGACAATACTCGAATCACAAAAACAAAACAGGACAAAAACAATAACAACAAAAAGTATGTTCTTTTGAACGGCAGACTCCCATCTAAAACTTGGTTTTCTTCCATAATTTCAATATGGTTCTAAATTTCCATACATGAATATTCATATATCCAGGATATTACCTTCATAATAATCTGACATCAGAAATTGAAAAAAAAAAAAAAGAGAAAAAAAAAGGAAGAATCCCATCCTAATGCAAACTAAGATGTAATGATCTGACTGCTTTTGTTGTTTTAAGAGGAAGGAAGAAAAAAAAGGAAGAATCCCATCGTAATGCAAACTAAGATGTAATGATCTGACTGCTTTTGTTGTTTTAAGAGGAAGGAAGAAAAAAAAGGAAGAATCTTATCGTAATGCAAACTAAGATGTAATGATCTGACTGCTTTTGTTGTTTTAAGAGGAAGCAATAAAAGAGAAGGGGAAATAGAGACAGACAGAAATCTACATAATAATTGTTAAACAAGATGAGCAATGAGCACAAAGTTAAACTATTCTGGAAATACACATATGAAGATTCCAAATGGAATACATCATAACCTCAAAGATAGATCTATCATCCCCTTACATATCTTCAAACATTTATTTCATCATGTTTATTTATTTATTCTTAGTACATATGCAGCCTTTCAATTGTACAAACAGGGCTGGCCTGGTCCAATCCATACCCAATTTGGTCAGAAGAAAACTGTTTGGGTAGAAATTTGGAGATTTTTGAAATTTTGTCTAAGCAGCAGCACCTCTGCCAACTCTTCCACTGATGTCTAACTGCAAATGGTTTTTTAACCTGCGTAACAACACGTGGGACATCAAAATATCTACATGTTGAGCTTCCCTAAACGCAAGAAGACGGGGAATGCTTGAGCTATTGCACAAAATCAGTTTTAACCCTCCCCCCCTTAGCAGGATTTAATCTTGCGTCATTTTCTTTGAGAGGCATCTGTTTAACTACTTGGCAACAGCGCTCCCAATTCATTATGTTGAAAATGAACAGTTTATTCCAACTTTCTACAACCCAGTGGTACAGCTTAATAAAACAAACCAAATAAAAATGTACATCTAAAGTAATTTATATTGACATAACTATTGAGTACAGATCTTTACTGATGACCAATATTCAGTGAATCTAAATTTAACAGTCTCATTGTAAGGTTGGTGACAGTCAACATTATTTCGGCTTTTTTTTTTTCCCCCCCCCCCCTGTAATGCTCCTATAAAACTTAATCTGGGTCATAAATGGTTAATCAAAATTCTCAGTTTGAAAAGATTAATGAACATTCCCCAACAATGTTCAATTAAGTGATAAATTCCCACTGATTAAAATAAAAATGGAGGTGGAAAAGAGGGGGGGGGGGAGGACCCAAATATTAAGGTATCTAATGCATTGTTGCTATTCAGATTCTGCACAACCAGGCATGGACCATATCTGGAAGACTGCTGGGCTATTGAAAGCACTGTGTGCACTCATTAACATCTTTTCCAGCCTGGTTCACAACGCTATCTCCCATTCTGTGCTTACCCAGCAGTTTCCTTTAAGAATATATCTAAAAAAACAAAAAAAAACACAAAAAAAACCAAGAGTACTCTGGCATTGCTTTCATATTTAAAGAACAAAACAAAACAAGAAACAAACAAACGAAAACTAATATAACACTGTTTTTTGTTGCTTTTTTTTTTTTTTTCTTTGCACTCTCAAGAGATCAGAGAAATCAGAAGACAAACAAACACCCAACTAACATTTCCCTTTCCTTTCTTTCCTTCACTTCGCAAAATTAGCCTTAAAGGAGTTATACAACAAACAAACAAACAAACAAAAAAATGTTCTCTTAAGAAAAATCTGTCGCCAGCCAACACTTTGCTGGAGGGGGGGAGGGGGGGAGGGGATTCTCATAAGGCAGTTGAGATAAAGCAGGCAACAGTTATAGGCCCTGAATAAGATTTGATGTTTTCCCAACAGATTATCTATAAATCACGTTATATATTTTTTTCAACAAATTTAGATGTTTGTTTATTAATTTCTCTCTCTCTCTCTCCCTCCCTGACTCAATCCACCAATTCACCGTCCTCTTCATCTCCCATTCTCTCCATCTGTCCATTCATCCATTCATCCATCCATTGATCCATCCCTCCTTCTATTCATCCAAGCATCCAACCAATCTTCCACCCAATAATTTATCCATCCTTCCTTCCATCCATCCATCCAGCCATTTTCCCTTTCCCTTCCACATCGCTTTTTTTTTTTTTTGTTCATTCCCTCAGACAAAGAGACAAGTCCCCAAACACATGATTGTGCACAATTATTCCATCCCAGCTTTTTACTGCACTCAACTTGAAAGACCAGGGACGGGGAGAGGGTGCGATTGATTGGCAGCAGCAGCAGCGAACAGACTTGTTCTTGGACCTACCTAGAGACTGTTTGCACTGGGTCTGCAGAGCGGCCACTTTGTCGTGCTTCTGCTGCTTCTCCTCATCGCGTCTCTGTTGGAAGAGATGAAACGAAAAGGAGACATAAAATGGGGGACAATTAGTCTGATGAGACAGTATAGATTTTTTCTTTCTTTTACTTTTTTTTTTCCTTCTAGCGAAAGCACTGAGTGGCTCTGCTCTACGCCAAGCTTTGAACTGGGCTGGTTAGAATAATTATAAGATAAGTCTTATCATGATGAGACTGGAGAAGATACGAATGCCTACACAAAGTGAGGACTTCAAATTTTAATGCAAACGGTACCCAGCAATCGGATCCAAAGTTTAAGAAAACTCAGTTTTTTTTTGCTTTTTCATTTCATTCCTTGGGTCTTGGTCTGGATTAAACTTAGATTTAAGACATATTTGTATCTGTATTTTAGCTCTTTTTTTTTCTGGGACATTGGAGGAATAAGCAGTACAAGGTTAACTAGTCTTGGAAATACGACAGGACGCATAACAGAAAAATAACAGAAAAAAAAATGTAAGAACTTATCGACTTGGAAACGTTAATTGTCATTTCCACTCTTCACACATGGTTATGGTAGCCCACTGGCCCCAAAGGCTGGCCAAGCAAGTCAGTGCACGTGGCACTGTCTAAATCAAGTCATAGATCCAGGACTAATAAAAAGCGTGAGTGTGTTCTGCTTTCATAACATCGTGCAATACACATCAGACAAGATCCCAGACATGTAACGACACAAGGTAAAATGAACAAATGCTTCAACAATAAGCCTATAACTGCATGACTGAATCAACAGCAAATAACAGCAAAGGGATGTTCGTTATACAAAATCTAAATCCACATCTCTCTGACAAAATAATCAAAATCATCATAACAATACAAGAATTTTTTTCAAAAAATGAGTGAATAACAAGGGAGAAACAGCGAAAGACTAAAACAATTACAATGACAACAACAAAACACTTAAAAAGGCCGTCCTAACATTGTTGAATATGCATGACGTTTATCAAATCATTTGGGAATATTTTTTTTTTAAATTAATGATGCTCCTGATATATTTTTGTGTCTTTCACTGGAAACAAAATCATCTGGAATTGACCGGATGATTCAATCAAGCCGAAGGTTTTGCGGTGATCCATTGTGTCACCACGTGCACTAAAACATATTTATTGTATCTCAGGGAAGAAAACGGATAGAAAGAGAAAACATAATAATGGAGATCGAGACAGAACAAACGTGAGAAGGAGGTGGAAGGGGGACTTAAGGATTGGGGGGGGGGGGGGGGCGGTGAAATTTTAACACTGATAAAACAAAACGCGTGAAAATGACAGAGGTCTCATGAAGAACTTAAACGATGGAAATAATGTATGCCTGTCCGCTCTGTAAATGACTCTGAATTACCTGGGACAGTACAAGAGCGTGTCACTCTGCAAACAGCCTATTTGTAGTGATCAAGATAATCCCCAGTGCCCACTAAGTAGATCTTATTACTATGGAGTAGCTCATGCGCTGCATGCAGGTGAACGGGATGGAACACCTTGAGTCCAACGCTGCTCCAACCTATCATCGAAAAGTATGAAATCTTCCATCCAGTAACATAGGCTCTTCTACTAACGATTCACTGCGGACATCTGACGAGAACTTATGAGCATCTTTACTTTTCACGATCGCCTTCAGATTTCCTCCCTCGACCACTGGCTGCCCACAAATCTATATTCTCTTCTAAACCATAACCTATCCCTCCATTGGCGTTCATCCGTCCGTCCATCCGTCTATCCACCCATCCATCCATCCACCCATCCATCCATCCACACACCCACCTACCCATCCATCCATCCTTCCATCCACACACCCACCTACCCATCCATCCATCCATCCTTCCACCCATCCATTTATCCGTTTGTATTTGTCAGGACTGTATGTGTTTATCTATCAATTGATTGATCAATCAATCAATCAATCAATCAATCAATCTCTCTATCTCTCTATCTCTCTATCTATCTATCTACCCACCCACCATCTATCTATCTATCTATCTATCTATCTATCTATCTATCTATCTATCTATCTATCTATCTATCTATCTATCTA
>JBCEWB010650889.1:0-17603 GCA_039654565.1 Peronia peronii
ATTCGGGTCACGGAGGTCAGATACCTGGTGGCTGTGAAGACAGTGCAGTGGCTGGCTGAGCTGATTTACAGAGCTCATAATTACCATAGTGTGCCAAATCCTGAAACCACACTTTCTATGCATTGCACTCATACTGTTTAAGAAGAAAGTCGCTACAGCCTCGTATAATTTTTATCCCTTTATCCTTACTTGTAATCCCAACAATTGTGTGCAAAAAACATCCTTTGTAGGATCAATATTTTCCATCAGTTTGCAGACATAATATGACAAAACTATCACAAACCTCCCGATGAATCAAAGTATAATTTGACATGGTGATTCAGAACATATTCTTGAATGAACTCACCAAAATAAAAAAAACTGTTGAGGAAAAAATTAATCTGAAGAAGACAATTTGTTTCTGCAAGAGCCCCAAGCCCTATATCTCCTCTTTGACAATCAGTTACATCAATGTACCATACAGTCAGTTCAGCTGTTTTACACAGTCTCTGTACATTTTACAAACACATCATTTCGATAACAGTGCAACACATAATTCATACCTAGAATTTTGTTTTTTGTTATCTTTACCTTCTGTTTCATGCCTACTCTTTTGCAACTGCTGTGCCTGTGTGTCAGTGGAATTTTCTTCAATTCGGAGGTGAACTGGGCATCAACCGATGCTCAATTTTTTCCAGCTAAATTTCTAACTCTATCACTTTGTCGACCTCCTCTTTTTTTTGATTGGTGTTCTTACATTTGATGACGGTTTCCTAGGCATGCTGACTCTTTGAAGTATCAAAGGCTGAGCTTTTGTTCTACACCTAACAAAAGTGTGCTGAGGATCACACCGCAATTTCCTCCTGACTAAATACGTGAGCATTTCTCTTCTACAACAATTGATCGTGCATTTATTGGTTTGTTTAAAGTATGATCTATTGTGTCTATTTTCTTTATCATAGGCGAAGTCATACTATCACTGATGTGTGTGTGATCTCTTTATCAGTGTTGATGCTGCAACTAGAAGAGCTGAAAAATTGTCTTGGCTACTATATGTCCCCTGTAATGTCATTTTCAAAGTTTTGGATGACACCACTTGTTCGTTTTCTAATACATCCAGAAGAAGGTTTCTATCTTTGATAGCACACTGTACAGTCTTCAATTGCCCTGGTATTGTCAAAGTTACATCAAATGCTTTGGCTCTCTTGCAAATTGTTCTTTTCCACATGGTGTCTCAGAGATACCGCACTTGGTTGTTGTCGCAAGTTTTTGATGGTTGATACACATTTCAGGCACAGAAATTTGGAGTGGGTATCTTCAGCATCCCATGACTTCAGGTCCACTCCAAAGATTAATAAAAGGTCCCCAGATAGTTGCCTACATTGCTTTGGGTTTATGTCCTTCTTGTAAGGTTTTTTCCCGCCATATAAATGGCACAGTGCATTCACACATTTCTGATGACTTTCAAGGGTATGCTCCGTGTCAGCAACCACATTGTGAAAAGCATTAGTAACCAACAATTTTCATTTCCCGATAGCAAAGTTTGTATCATCCACACAGTCATAAAATTTTCACATAGTACAATAGAAACAGTAAGTGTTCTGTTACACTTAATGTAATTTGATCATCATGAGCAGATCTGAAGATATTTACAGTGAAAGCAAATCAATATATTTTGGCAAACTCAATTTCAGTGACACTTTTCAAACATCTATAGCACAGAGATGAATAACCACAGAAAGTTCGCAATTTCACACGGTGATAGTGCAATGATTGAGCTTCAACAAGAAACAAGAAACTGATCTCTTGGACCCAAATAAAGATAATGACAATACTTTAAAATGATGGCAAAACTAGATCAGGTTGCTCCAATTAACCCTGCTGTCAATGCGCAGGAGCGGACTGATTTATGGCTTCACCTGAGTTGCACAGTTTTCTACGAGAATGTGATGCCGTGATATTGCTATACTGCTTTACGGATAATCGCATGAGTGACTCAAGTGTTTACAGACTGACCGAAGTAGCAAAACAACTGATCAGTCAGGAGGCTAAACTTACTTCTCCTTATCCACAGAGCCAATCACAAGTGCTGTCCCATGTGTTGTCAAACAAAGAAATGCTTACGGGTTAGTCCACAATGTGGCCTGATTATGCAGTCATACATCAACCATCACTTCCACTCCTTTGTCTACCTGTTCTCTCCACCCCTGTCCCCATTTTACTGCACATCTAGCACTGTGCGTTTCTCTCAAGTGGACAATATGATGTGAAATTACACCATAAGTACTTGCATATCTTGGCCCGAAACCGGGCTCTTACGCTGATTTTTTTACTCGGAAGCGGGTTCTTAGAGGGGTAAATTATAGAGGAAAAATTCCGTTTCGCAGCAGAGGTGGGTTCTTAGGCGGACCAGGCTCTTAGGCGGAGACCACTGTGTGTATATATATATATATGGGACAGTGGGACAGCACTATTGATTGACTCCGTGCATAAGGAGGAGTAAGTTTAGCCTCCTGACTAGTCAGTTGTTTTGCTACTTCGGTCAGTCTGTAAACACTTGAGTCATTTGTGCGATTATTCGTAGAGCAGCATAAGCAGTATCATGTTTTCAACAATGATACCGTTGTGTGAAAACTCACTCGACATTTAAATGCTGGACAGTATTGATGTAATTATACACTAAGAAAAATAAGGAAATGTTGGATCTAATTATAACACAACACAGAGAAGAAGACTGTACTTATTCACATAGATAAATCTCTAACTAATGGGAAAGATCAACTGATCATAGTAATGAAGACAGTCTGTGGTCACGTGGGGTGGGTAACTTTTCAATCCGCCTAAGAACCCGTCCCCCTAAGAGCCCGCTTTTTTTGTCTCCCGGCAACTGGGTTCTTAGGCGGAGGCCACTGTATACATGAAACGTGACAAGATGAAATCAGGCGCTCGTCAAACTGAGGCGACCAAAGAAATCACGTGTTTTTCAACTGTGAACGAATTTTTAAGGCAATTTTTTTTCTTCACAGGACCCTTCTACATGAATGCAAGAATGCATTTCAGAGTTAAGTTTGCTGAAATAGATTGAATAAAAGCCCAAAAATTGTAATTTAGCAGAATGGGCTAACAAAGACTAATAAGGATTTACAAAAGTTATGGGCCATTTTCTCACTAAATTCAGCGGCAGCAACAGGTCACCTCCATCATCTTTAATTGCCAACAGCTAGACTTCTAGTTAAGGTAGAACAAAATTTGATTCACACAGAGAAAGGAAAATGAATAAGCTTAACATTGGTACCAATAATTCCATATCCTCAAAATTTGACAAGAGCCTGATTTCATCGTGTCCCATCTCATATGATGAAAAGGTCTATACAGATAAGAGTTCTACATTAATAATGTAATATTGTATACAAAATATGAGCTTTAAAGCAGTGTTCTGACAAATTGCAAAATGTGAGATTTGATGTGTCTCATCCAATAAGTTGCATGCAAAGTAAGAGCTCTTATTTAATTCCTGTACAACTTTTCTGACAAGAATACCTATATAACTTTTCTGGCAAGCTGAAAAGTGTGAGCACAAATGCAGTTTTCCGACAAGTTGCACCGACGAGAACTTAAAGCAGCTTTTCCAACGAGCTGTGAAATGTGAGCATTGATACAGCTTTCCTTGACATAGTAGTTTATTTACAGTGACCGAACATGAATAAAAATAGATCAAAGGACAATAAAGTATAATGAGGTATTATGTAGGCAATATGTCTGGTCCTGCACAAATTTGCATTTGCAACTTTTGCACAAATTCGTGCACTGCATGATTTTTACTAATTTCTGCAACTTTTATCATTTTTTGCAACTTTTAAGCGAATCTGTTGAAATAGAAGAAAATAATAATAGAATAAATTTTAAGAAAATAATACTAATAACAATAACGTATTTTTAAATCATCATTTCGCTTCACAATACCAGAATTTGTGACAGGCATAAGCGTAGTAGGCTTATTTGGCATGGCCACATTCAACTCTTCAATTTTCAAAGAGCAAAATGAGGCCTAGCCCCTAGTAGTACTAGTAGTAGTCAGGCCAGGCGGTCTCAAGCCTAGCGATCTAGATCTAATATTCTAGCATTCTTGACATGATTTTGATTTTAGTGCGAAGGCCTAGCCCGCTAAACATTGTAGTAATCTCATCAAAATCTAGGTCAGATATCTAAATAATAGTTTTTGAGTCGCTGGTCCCATTTCAAGATACTGTAGATCTAGATCTCATCTACTCTAGATCACAAAAAACAGTGGTAGCGTCAATTTTCAGAATTGGGTTCAAAGTTGTTGGTAAATCTTGTCTTTTTTCCTACCAAGTGTTTTGACCTAAAATAATATGACGTCTAGTGTGGATTTTAGCCCAGTTTTTATAAGCCACCATCAATCCCGTTGCGCACAAATTGTGCTTTTCCTCGCTCTTTCTCTCTCGCTGTTATGGAATGCCCCAATAAAAGGGGTATCAATGAAGAGCAATTCTAGAGCTCCACTTCACCAATGGTCCTTTTCTCTTTTTTTGCTAATTTTAAAATTTTATTAAATATTCTAAGTTAAAGTTATAAATCTACATGTACTTACACTTATAATAATTATCAAGTAATCAAAACTTTCTAGCATACTGTTCTGACTATCCAAGTGTCTTTTTTTTTTTTTAGATCTGGATCTACAAAGCTCTAATAATTGTCTTGATTATTATTAGGTCCCAGCGGTAGATCCATCAGAGTATGTTGTTCAACATACTGCGAATTGTGAACATTAAATTAATGTGATTCTTCGGATAAGTTGTGAAATAATATTAAGAAGTTCTCAGGCAAATTGCAAAATGTATGCCTTTGACGCAGCTTTTACAACAAGTTGCAGTATAAAACAATAATGCAGATTGTGCAATAAGTTGCGAAATATGAGCTTAATTTCGCAAAACATTTTTAAAGAAGAGTTTTAATTCAACTTTTCTGATAACTTCTGAAGTGTGAGAATTGAAGCAGCCTTTCTGACAAGATGCAAAATAAAAGCTCCAATACAGCTGCACCAAAAAGTTACGAAATGTGAAAATTAATCCAGCTTTTCCGACAAGTTGTAAAATAAGTGCTTTTATGCAGCTTTTTCAACAAGGCATGAAATGTAATTAATATCAATGTAGCTTTACCGACAAGCTACAAAAAAAGTACTGACACATAAAAAAAAAAAATGTGAGCTTTTTTAACTACTTTTTTTGTGTGTTCAAAGCCCAGGACTAAGAATCTAGGAATGCACACCACCACCTTATTCAAATCATTCATACAGAAATTAGTGCGTTTTCTCATAAAAGGAGAGTTATTATAGAAAACATAGCTGGCCTGTCCCCAATTTCATTTCTACCAATGCGTTTTTCTATTCAAACAAACGACATATATGTGATTTTTTTCTCCGTTTTTTAAAAAATAAGATCTACATAATTAAACACCGACACTCGAATTTTTAAAGCTGGACATACACGCATTGTGACAAAATGTCCACTTTACAATGATTGCAGTCTCCTAGCAATAAATATGAACATTAATCTATGTTATCTGACAATTGTAGCAACTTTTAGTGCAACTTCAGGACTTTGGGGGCAGGGGGCAGCAGCAACCTTCTAGCGAAACTTTTGCTGATTTCCCACGCAACTATTGAGCATTCCCCCCTCCCCCCCCCCCAAAAACTTTCTGGTGGGTCAGATATGTGGATAACTTAAGACGAGCGTCGAAATCTGAGACTGAGTATGTTATTTTCAGTTTGTGCACACATCATTTCAATTGTACAGAGAATGCAATCTATGTTTCAAAAAAGAAAATTAAAGTTTAGTCTTATACTTTCCTCAATGCCTAAATTTGACACTTTTGTTGATGCCTAAAGTACTGACCATGATAATTAATTCAATGATATCACAGTAGTCACCTTTGTCTGACATTGAAATTGAAGTTCATAAAGTTTGTCAGAAGAAAGTCATTTTTTCAAGTCTCTGATCGATAATAAGGAGCCAGGTGTGAAGTATATATTAATATTAACTAATCTATAGGTGTAGTCCCTATACCTGTACCTAACAATCTTATCTAATAAATCTTACCAGCTTCTCCAGTCTCAATTTCTCCATGACCACCTCCTCTCCGTTCAGAGATGAAAAATGACCTTTTTTTCTTCTTCCATCTCTTGGCAGGATAGGTGTACAATTGGCCTTCTGTGGCTCCTAGAAATGTAAACTTAAGGCTCACAATTTTCATCACAGATAACAAGTACAAACTGTTATTTCTTAATGCAAAAAAAAGAAAACATTTGTAATTATAGTGAGAAGTCACAAACTGTCAAATATCTTTCTTTTCCAATGACTAATCAATCGAGATTTTGACCAGCTGTATTACTTCCCCTTGCCAAACACAAGAGGTGTTGAATGTAAAGAAAAAAAAACAATCTGCTTGTCATTTAAAGTGGCAGTGCAACATCCCCGCTACCTGTGCCCTGAGCTGTAAAATAAGAGACTTATGTTTTCAGTAATACTTTTCTTAAAATATCATCTTTACATGTCTATTTTGCAAATTTATATGACTTGTGTTGTGTTTTTCTTCCCTGGCTCTGATCGTGTCATGCGCCGACCTGCATAAAAGGCCACAGATACATTGTACCATCAATAGCTGAGCAATTGGCAACACACTACAGTACAATGACTATGGCAGAGGAAGGGGTTGCAAATGTCTCATTAATGGAGATAATAATAATAAAAAAAGACCTATACAGGCAGAATAACACATAAGAACTAGTTGAAAATGATGACTAGAATGGACCCAGTTATTTTTTAATCAATTCTTGATGGACTAGGTACCCCTAACTAACCTTCTATTCTTTGGTGATAGTGAAATCACTACTGGTCACTTGTCCATTTGGCCATGGACAACTGTGACCGCCAAGTAAAAATTACTATCTTGCTACTAAAGTTTAAAATGAAATTACTTCAAACACCTAGAGGCCTACACTTGTGACAACGTGTGATTATGGACTGTACATTAATTGTGTAACATTATAAACAGATGTATTATGTATATCTGAAAAGCGCACTGATGCAGCTTTTCCAAAAATTGTAAAACAAGGGCTTTGAAGCTGTTTTGCAACAAATTGCACAATATGAGCATTGAGGCTTCTCTTTCAACAAATTCCAAAGAAGTGCTTCAATTTAATATATATGAACAGCTTTTCTGGCAAGTTGCGAAATATAAGCATCGACGCAGTTTTTCTAATAATTTACAACATATGAGCTTTTTAATGCAGCTTTTTCGACACACTCTGAAAAGTGAGCATAAATGCAAATTTTCCCATGTTGAGAGTCTTAAGTCATAATGCACTTTTCTGACAAGTTGTGACATATGAGCATAAATGTAGCTTTTCCCACAAAGTGAAAACACAAAAAAAGGACTTTAGTGCAATTTTTCCAACATGCTGCGAAATGAGAGCACTGATGCAGCTTATCTGGCAACTTGTCAGTACAATTTTATAGGTGTCAAATGATAAATTATAATTTGTTAGAAAACTTTACACTGATTCAGATCTATACTGACTACACATTTCTGATTCAGATCTATATTGAATACACATTTCTGAAGAAGGAAATCCTGGAATAAAAATGCATAATGATTTCACAGTAACATTTCAAAATATAAGACGACCGCCTATTGACAACTCATCAAATACACCAAAAGAAGCAAAGAACAATGTGTGGAACTAAATATGGTATAAACTGAGTCATCTTAGTAACTGCTTGTCATCAAAATCACTATGCATCTTTTTAATGGAGCTTTTCCAACAAACTGCGAAATGTGAGCATAAATGAAGTTTTCCTATAAGTTGTAAAATAAGTGTCTTAAGGCAATTTTCTGACAAGATGCTTTGAGATACATAATGATTTTGATGAGGACATACAATGAGCAACATATAAATTTAATCATATCAAGCGCAATACTAAATGTATAAGTGCATAATGAGATGAAAATATCAGTTTCAGGGACCTCCATATTTCTATCTTTTATGGTAAACTATTTAACAGAGTCTTCCTTAATTCTATTTTTCTACCTGAAATTTACAGCCAAAATAAACATCTTTAGACATGCCTAATATCTTGGCAGTGAAAGTGTTAAAGGCTTTTTTTCAGTATTCTCATTTTCTTTCTCTGGCTTACAACTTTCTCTCCAATTTTGCACTCTTCATCTTGGTTTCTTTCAATTCTTGTTTCATCTGCTGGTTTTCCATCTGATACTGCTTAGTTCAGCACTTGGTTTTTCTTTCCTCAGTCTTTTGTGTCGCAACATTCTGGTCTTCTCTCTTTTTCACATTTCTGATGCTATAATGTGTTTTCTTTCTGGATAGGTCAGTGACTTTTTCTTTCATACATTTCATCTTTTTATCCCTTCTAATGAAGAAGCTTTCTTTATAGATCTAATCCTTATCATCTTGAAGCGTATAATGTCTGGAGGTACTGAGGTCCACTTTACATGTAATAGCAGGCAGTTTTGATTATCATATGGATGCCTCCCATGTGTTTCAATAATGTCCCATTTGTTGCATCAGACAGAGGGACATATTTCTCAGAGTTTGTCACTGTTCATGTCGGAGAAACCCATGGGTTTCTATGAAGGCGGGCCAGGTATGAAAGATGGATATGATGGGAGCATACAAAAGATTACAATTTGAATAGCATGTACGAGTACAAAGCTGTCACTGTGAACAAACTGTTTTTATTGGGCCTGTTATATGGCTATATCTAGATCGGGTAATGGAAGCTCCTGACAGGGAGTTCATAATACTAGATATAGATCTATCTTCTCCTTTCTTTGTTTTTTTTTTCTTAAGCCTTTCAATCCTAAGAAAGTAGGATTACCACAGCTTTTAGAAGTTGCCAATTTTTTGCTGAGAAATTTTGTGGGTAGAAATCTGGAATTTGGAAATTTTGCCCGGACAGCGGCACTCAGCCTACCCTTCCATCGATTTTGAACTGCCAAGGGTTCTTTAACATGTGTCATGTACACACAGGACCTCTGAAATATATTCGCCCTTATCTGAGAAGGCTAGACATCAGGCTTCCCTACCCAGAAGAAGCCAGGGGACCGTTGAGTCATTGAAAAAATGCAAGTCTTTTGATCTTCGTGTCCTTCCATCCCCCGATGAGAGGACCCGCGAGTTGTGCAGAATCTGCAACCTCACCAACATGAGTTCTTTTCACCCTCTGAAGCAAACGCCGAACCACAGAGCCACTGCGCCCCCTTCTCCTTGTTTCCAGTTCAAGACAAGCCTAATATAGTGTATTTCCGCGCATGTGTGTGTGTATGTGTGACAACAGAAAACTAGGTCACGACTGGGTATTGCATTTTGTCGTCATTTGTTTATCTGAATTACTACCCACTTTGTCGTTGTTAATTCAATTCAAGCCAACCATCCGTGAGACATGAGCATACCTTTCATTGACATGTATATCACCCATTTACATCCCACACTCGCCTGACAATGGCATGTTTAGCACAGGAATAGAAGGGAAAAATAAGATGGGCACCCGGCATCCCCTGATCTATTTTTAGTGACCTATGACAATGCGCCATCTAATCACACATTGTCCCTGTGGTGTTCTGCGTTATCTATAGAGGAACCCTTTGACTGACTTTCTTGCTATGCCAGTTTTGATGTGGGATCGGGAAATATTTGAAAATGCTATGTAAAAAGTGCAAGACATGAACATTTCAAATCTTAAGGCATCAAAGGAGAAGTATTGAACTCTTAGCCATAGTCTCCTTATGAACGATGTGACATTCAGTTGTTCGAGACTGATGCTCGAAACCAGCTGCCTGAGGCATCTCCTTATGTGCAACCCAGTAGTTAGCAGCTTGACGAAGTCAGGCACTGAATTTCGTGAACGCACGTCAAATTTGTCTGATTATGCAGGAGTGACTCCTAATCTCCTGGTACTTGCTTGAGACGATAAGCGACTGAGGTGTTTGAGAAAAGTTATTTCAATATGAAAATGAATACTAATGGCGGAGATCTCTTCTGTGTATGTATCGAGATGTATCGAGGACAACAAAACCATGGAGGTTTCTACCATCCAATGAGGGAGTTGGAAGTTGATGATGTCAACTTCAAAAATCTTTGAAAAAGCAGACTGATCAGTTAATGAATAGATCTAGCATGAATCTCTTTGTGGAAAGGTTTTTAAACATACCAATGTTGTTCATGGAGAAACGATGATGATGGTGATGATGACAAGGATGGTGGCACTGATGATGATTTGACCACTTTGAAACAGAGATTTTTAAATTTTAGTTGTTCAGATAATGCACGACATACATTCTATTAACATTTTTTTTTTAACTAAAAAACCTCCTCCACATCAGTGAACAAAATATGTAATTAAAACGTTCTGTCATATACAGCGCTCAATGTCCGTATTTTTTTTTTCTTTGTTACCCTGGTGAAGGGCCAAGCTGGCTTGAAATTTTGGTGCACTACATCAGTGTATTTCAATTTTAATTTTACAGTTATCCAAAGTGTTATTTGTTTCCTTTTTTTTTTTTTATGTATTTAGTTACTAACAAGTTGACAGTCCATGTCTCAAAATTCAGTTCATTTATTTTTTTTTAAAAATGATGATGTGATATCATTTGATACTTCGGGCTTTCACTTTGACACATGATAAAAGCTATACTCTGTAGCTGTAGACAAGATCTAGAAGTTTACATTGGAGTAACAGTTAAGTTTAAAGGAAGGAGGGATGAAAGAAGGACAGAAGAAATCTAAAGGAAGAAAGGCAAGAAAAAAGAAAAAAACTAGAGAGAGATAATAATTTAAAAATAAAGAAAATACGCCTTTCTACACTCTTCACAAAAATCATCTATAAAATCTGTCTCTCTGTTGTTTGCATACTGTGGATCATAGATTGCAGGCTCCTTACCAACAAGTTCAGTGGACCTCTTTATCTGCCTTGTCTCGAGTTCTGCCATGTTTTAGTTAAACTTGCAAAGTGATAACAATAGGCCTCAGTAAGTATGGCACACTACGCACGGTGACTCATGTATGATGAGTGGCAGGCAAAACATTTTGATCAATGATTAGGCTTAAAATGAGACACACCTCCACTCAGTTGTCCGGGAGTCACTTGCTGATCCCTACATGACTCCATCCCAAGTGACGGTCACAAGAGGCTTGACATTGCGCTGCGCATAAGGAGATGGCCCCATACAAATCTTGCTTGATTTTAGAGCGCCCTTTTTTTTTTTGAGCGACGCGATGTTGGGTTGTGCATAAGGAGACGTATCCTTACTGCGCATTCACACCAGAAGAGTCGTTCTACTGACATTGTTCTAACGACAGCGCTCTCACGACAGAATGTACAAAATTTCTCTTTATCATCAATCGTTATTCACATGTCATCTCGGGGCACATCGATGACACATCCTGTCTGGACGGCTGGACTGGGCAAACTTTCAACTGATCATACCGAATCAGGGAAGGGTTGACAAAATCTGATTACAGATTTGGAATCGGCGCCCAAAAATTAAGGAGACATCCAAACAGAATTTGCTTTCCATCAATAATAAAGAAAATAATATTTTTCCTTAAATTTAAATACATCAAGATAGTGCAAAGAATTCACTGTGAAGTGAGTAGGAAAATTGGGGAATGAATGAGATAGGTCTACATCTAGATCTAAGTGTGTAGTTTTCAATAATTTGAGAAAAAAGGGTCCAGCTATAATGGATACTGCTGAGTGCGAAGCTTTAATCGGTACTGTCTCCAAAAGACCAGTTCCTTATGATAAAACAAGTAAAGATTATGCTAACAGGCAATGTGTTGTGCAAAGCCTGGAGGGAGGTAAACGAGGAGACAAACACTGAAGGTAGAATTTTCAATTTTACATTAACACGATAATTTATTATTTTTAACACAGCAATAGATAAATATGTATCTTCAATTAAAGCTCAAACATACTGAAAAAAAAAATGTGTACAAGAATAACATTTTGTAACAAAAATTGCTACATGAACAACCTCATTCTTATCGATGGTTCCTCAGCTTTATCCTCCTTCTTATCATCTGTTTTCATCATAAATCATCACTGAGATGGCAACTAGATCTAGATCTATAATATTAATTTATATTTTATTATTATTCCCCTCCTTCTCCTTTTCCTCCATCTCCCCATTCGTTTTCTTTTTTCACAATTTCTGCAACAGTTAATTACTTTATCATCATAATCATCATCATCAATTTAAATTCTATATAACTGGATGACCTGTAATCGCACCTTTACTATTTTTGAATGGTTATATAGGCCTATTGATTTTTTATATAATGGTTTAGTGCATTATAAAATAAGTTATCTTCTACGTTTTTTTAACATTTGCATAATATGGCGTTTGACACAATTAATTTTATTGTAAAGTGCTTTGAGACTTCGTGTAAAAAGTGCTTTACAAATGATACGATGATGTTAATATTATCATCATTCTATTTACCATCATTATTTTAGTTATGTGATCATCAAAAAGAAGTAAGAAAAATAATATATTTTCATGCTGTTTCTTGTTGTGGTTTGCTGTAAACTGGACGACCAATTTTGTGTGCGTGTGTGTGAACACACAACTCATTCTTATGTTGTTACAGCGATGTAGTTAGAACGATGTCGGTTGAACAACTCTTCTGGTGTGAATACACCATTACACTGTCAACACTGAAAGTTGTGTTCTCCGTAGTTTACGAAATATATGATACCGAAACGAAGACTGCACAAAAACAACCACTTAAACTAAAGATAGAAACTTCAACATCGGCATATCATTAGACTGATCTATTTTCTGATTGGTTGCCAGATTTCATTCACATTGGTTAAGAAACAACACCAGAAAAGTGTGAAAGAGGGTAACCCCGGCCTGCTTTCGGTCCAAAACAGACCTGCCGGTGATGACAAAAATCAAGCCCACAGCAGCGCGCCCGAAAAGCATTGCTACATTTGTCATGTCAAAAGAAATCTGCAATAGTTTAGTAATCGATATACTAAACTCAGTTAGATCCAGATCAGATAAAATATCCGCAAATGACCGCCCTTTTTGTTGTGATTATGTATGTATGTATGCCTCCAATCCTAAGAAAGTTGGATGATCTCGGCTTTAAGTGCATGCACTATTTTTGGTGAGAAGAATTTCTATGGGTAGAAATTTGGGGGAATTTTGAAACTGCCCGGACAGCAGGGTCTCCATCTACTCTTCCATTTTGAACGGCAAGGATTCTTTAATGTGCAAAACTTCCACACAGGACCTGTGAAATATAATCATCCTTATCTGAGAAGGCTAGATGTCAGGCCTCCCTATCCATGTCGCCAGTGGACCAATGAGTCACTGAAAAAAAAATGCAGACTCTCATATTCTGCTCAGATTTTTCCCATCACCTGATGGTAGGGTCTGCGACTCCAACCAGCAGAGTTCAAAATGTGAGTTTTTGCAGAGCAGCAGATGCCCAAGCACACAACCACTGCACTCATCCTCCCCCCACCTCCCACGCAATCTCCCATCTTTTATAAAAGATTATTGTTATACTCTCTTCTTGGTAGCTGATGAGCAAAAGTTCCTTTTATGGCACATTTCTAAATTATAAATCATACGAGCGGTGACACAAACTGATAAACATTTTGTCATCACCAACTGACTTGTGTCAGCACAGCTTCGTGAAGGTAATGAATAGATCGGACTTATACATAATGAGTAGCTTACCGCTTTCTGTTAGCACTTGTCAAGAGACCAGTTTTCTTTTGGGTCTTCTCTGCTCCTCTCCTTTTTTATTTTTCGGGCCAGGCCTATTCAGACAGCCACCTCAAATCTTCGCCATAATTGCAGATGGCAAGAGCCTATATATTTAGTTAATCTGACTCCATTTTTCCTTAGATGTATTGACTCTACTTCCAGAATCAATTCAACTGAGTTTTCGATCCCTCTACATATTCACTTTGTCATCTTGTGCGACCTGTTCCTGCTATGACTGTAGTTTATGTGCCCGATGACAATGTCACTCTAGGAGTTTGTTTGTTTGTTTTATTACTGTCTTAGTGCCAAAGCTTCGGGCTGTAGATTTCATCTGCTCCAATACCAAATAAAGTTTTTTGTTCTCAACTTTCTTCAGCTTATTCCTAAAAGCAGTCCTGATGACATTAATGCTTACAGTTATTATTATTTTAATTAACACTGGAATCCAGTTAGCATTTGGATAAAAACTGTGAGAAGATTCTGTAACAGCTGAATTCACTACACTTCGAATAGTTTTTTTCACATGTTTTTTGCCTTTTACCTTCCATGAACATTCCTGAGCAGCATGGTACAAGTCTATAAAAGTTAAGAGATTTTTCTTGCACCAAGCAGCCATTTTCCAAAGTACAGTATAGTTTTAAAAGTCTAAAATCTATTTCTGCCATGACAGCAGTGTATAACAGTGAAGAACTCATTGTCTGTCAGGGTACTGATACACATATGCTGAATGAATAGCAGAAAGTCCATTTTCAAAATTTTCACTTTTAAAATCTTATGAGTAGGCATATTAATAAGCTAAGTGATAAATTTAATCGCCATCTTTTTAAAGAAGCATCAAATTGAAATGTTATGTTACGTTCTATATATTTATGTCTTTCAACCTCCTGGTGGAGGTTATCTCGAACAAAATCGAAATATGCATACAATGCCTGCCTGGATGTCAACATGCTAATTCGAAAACTGCAATTATTTTTTTTTTAATTTGAGCAACTGTTTTTGAGCTAATTTCACCGTATTTACTCCCCTCCTAAAAAAACATTTCAAAGAAAGCTGACACTCAACTTAAGCCAGCAGAACTGAGCAAAAAATACCAGGCATTGCCTGGGGGGGCAATTCTCGAATGACTAATGAGGTTATATTTTTATTATTTTATTACAGGATTATTTCCCTTTATACAGAAATCACGCTATGGCCCCCGAACTTTGCATTTATCTTAAATTCAAGCCCTCTTATATAACTGGATTGCTAGCCCTAATAAGGGCTGTGTTGAAAGCAAAAGTAATGTAAAGAAAAGTTGAGATAGAATGAGTTTTCGCCCTGAAAACTGTTGATGAGCAGACTTTACCCCGAAAAAGATTGTTAATGCTTTAGTACTATAAAGGGCAGTTGAGTAAGTTTTACCCCTGAAAAGGGCTACTGATATAGTTTTAACTCTGAAAACAATTAAAGGAAGCTATCACATAGTCTGTGAGGGTGTCTGTATAAGTGAGTCAACTGCAAGCGAAAAAAAAATTAGCAGGATGTAGAATCTGGCCAATCCCGTCACGGTGCGAGAACTAACATCATAATATTGGCGCAGCGCTCTATTATAGTGTAATCTACACACTTCGTATTACATGTAACAAGTGCAGTATATTTACATGTATATCTGTACTGTAGACTCAGGATGCTTGATTATCAATCGATTGCTTACCCCCCCCAAATGAACACATGGCCTACTTATGCTGCGGGGCACAATACATTGCCTAATCTCTCTTGCCCCATCCCCGGCGCTGACTCCTTTGTTTTCAAACCACTGGCATCTGCATTGGTAGAAACCATGTGGAGATGACAATAGCAGATTTTTATCTTTGTGGCGGCGCTGACCCGTTCGATTTAAAGGAAACTCACGGTGATGACTTTGAGTTATGTGAGAGGCATTTAATAGGCACAAAGAAAAAAAAAATCTATTTATTTTGTTTTTATTCAATTTATCAGAAATTCGTTTAATCAGAGTTTGGTTTGAGTGGACTTGACTGTATGTAGCCTTTCAGACCTAAGAAAGTAGGATTACCTTGGCCCTAAGTGCCTGCTCTGTTCTTTTTTTTTTTTTTTAGAGAAATTTGGAATCTGAAAAATTTTGCCCAAGCAGTGGCATCTCTATCTACTCTTCACCCAATTTTTAACAGTCAAAGGTTCTTTAACATATGCAACACACAACCAGGATCTCTGAAATATATTCACCCTTATCTGAGAAAGTTTGGTGCCGAGTTTCGGTAACTAAGAAGCCAGGAGACAGTTAAGCCACTGAAAAAAATATATTCCAGCTGTTCAAATGATAAAATCATAAAATCTAGGGTTCAAGATGATAATATACCCATGGCTTTATAACAATGGTGTAATGTTATTCTAAAGCAAAGGCGAAAAGAAAGTAAGAGAGTGCAAAACTGATTTTTTTTTTCCTTTATTCCTTGGCAAAGGAAAGTGTAGTAATGGGTCTACAAGATACTGGTTATTTCAATAGCTAGTATGCTTGTCAGTCATGACCAATGAGCAAGTGACTAGTAATTTATCCAAATGACTCTATGATTTAATCATAGTAAAAAATGTACAGCAGGGATATGTATGATTGTGTGTAAATGTAACCAATGTTTCTCTATTCACACACAACCCTGCCTTTCTATATTATGCCCGCCTCTGCATAAATCTTGATTCTGTAAGCACTTTGAACCTTTAGGAGATGTAACGATAATTACATGTAAATACTCTTTGTTTTAAAGTTACTACAGCCGAGATAATCTCCGCTATGGAGATTGAAAGGCTTATCAAAAATCAGAGTTACTACTTTGCTGTGAGATTTTGACCTCAGTGTCAAAAAATTCATGAATTAAAGCTATACTGGAAAAAGTACAGACATTTTGATCCATATAATTATTAATATGAATGCATAACAGTATTTACCTGGCTGACGATATCTGTATGGATGAAAGAGATTTGTATGCCTTTGGGCCACTCCAGTTTGAGAATCTAGAAATGGCAATCTCATTTTCCGTTCTATAGCTAAACGAGTATTAAAGCTTGATGTTTGCTCAAGGACATCCATGTATCTTTGTCCTGTGGGGAAACTGCTCAAAAAAAAAAGAAAGAATTAAAGGATTTTAAGTATTGTGATGGTTTATTTTTCACTTAAAATAAAAAACTGAAAAATTATGACTCTGGTAAAGACATTCTTATATTTTTCAAGGCAGACAAGAAAATCTGGGAGGAATACATACAGTACACTTTATGAAAAGATATAAAGACAGTAGGAACCAGCCGAGGGAACTGAAGAATGAACTGAAGAAACTAGACATAAAATATGATTCAAGACTTGTGAGCAAATACAAACAGTGCTGCAAAATGGACAAGAAAATGGCCATATCTAAAAAACTATTGAATATTTTTTATTCTGTATTTTTTAGCAGTTTATGGAATTCCTGATTTATGTGTATCATTAAAAATGTACAATGATCACACAAATTTTTATATATAGAAATATATAACACACATGTAGTCTCAGTAAAAGAATAGAATGGCAAGGGAAAAGGTTTGAGCTCAAATTCGATTCCTCCATGCTAAGGGGAAAAATCCGAATTTGATTCCTGCACAAACTGATGGACAGGTCTTTGTTGAACACTAAGAAGAAATATAGGAACTTATTTGAATAAAGATACTACATATCCTCATTACCTGGGATTTGCCATGAGATTGACAGGAAAACGTATGTTAAGTTAAACATTTTTAAATGCATAGCATGTGCATCAGATCTGCGTTGAAGTAAATTT
>JBCEWB010651000.1:0-17603 GCA_039654565.1 Peronia peronii
TCTATCTATCTATCTATCTATCTATCTATCTATCTATCTATCTATCTATCTATCTATCTATTTACCTATCTATCTATCTCGGTCTATCAATTTATCTATGTGTTTATCTATCTTCGTCAGCATTGACTGTTATCATTATCTTTCAAGACCAATTGAGAAGAAACAGATTACAAGAGAAAAAGTGAGGAGAGAGAGAGAGAGGAAGAAGATCCACTGAGGTAACCAAGTGTATCGATTCTGCTGTGAAAGTGCTTAAGTACCCTATAAAACAATACCCTTATCTTTATCTATGTCTTAAGGAGAACTGAAAGATAGGTGCACATCAGCTATTTGGAATATGAAGAAGGTAATTTGATTTCTCCTGGGAAAAGTCGTCATTTAGCTTCAACGCTGTTCTTTTCTGAGCATGGCGCAGTTATTTACCTTATTCAACATATTCTATATTCATAATCGTAATATGGTGATTGCATTTCTTTCTCACGGCAAGAGGCCATCTCGACATTTGAAGTAACACTGACTTTGGACACGCCTATTCTATGTAGTAGACATGTTTATTCACATACAAGATTCTAAAGTCAACAACCAGAAACGGGGAAGTTTTATGACAGTTATTATATGGTTCCCTGTAACTACTCAAGAGAGGTAGTTGTTGGTAAAAGGCAAATCTCAGTGTACACAGATCTACTTATACTTGGCACGTCCTCGTACAATATAGGCTACCTTAGAAATGCCAAGTGTACACACGCATTTTCCGAGACTTGGCAACTGCGACTCTCATGTAAAACAACCCTAGCTTAGCCATAGAGTTCGACAAACAAAGGGCAAGGGAACAATATGCGGTGTGAAATCGGCAATCCACCATCGTCAAGCCCCCGCATAGTGTGCAAAGTCAAATTCTTTGACCAAACTGTATCTTCGACACCTTGAGAGGGATTATAGTTGGTCGAGTGAGGATTATATGTCCTAATCTTTATACTGCTGAAAGACTGGCATCTACGCTGGGAATGGTAGATGAAGTGCAACACAATATAGGGCAAGGCAATCCGTCTGGTGAAAATCCTGGTATGACATAGTATGGCAAATGAACAAAAGATCGGGCATTTAAAGGAAGGACTAAAATCTTTTGTCATTCTATAATACCTGAGGGCGTACACCTGCCTTTTATAGGATGATCTAGATTTTCAGATTAAGGGCGGGGATTTGTATCTTTACTGTAACTGTCGTTTGTTAACAAGATAGGAATTCCAAAACCCCAGATTTAGTCTGACCTAATTCACTAGATACACATTCTATTGCAGGGAATAAGAGATCAGTTCCTCAACCCGGCAGGCAGCACTTCAATTTTTGCCCCACCACCACTTCTTCTCTCCTTCCCGGCTCCATCTCCATTCCTATTTCGTTCCTAATAGTTCATAAGGACCACTTCACGCAACATTTCATACCTCTTATTGCAATTACTAACTCGGGGTATACAGGATAATAAATTAGGCTGTTCTGCGTGTCAGGCATATTTGCTTCACACTCGGGGGCCAACAAGAACGTCCTTTTCCACTAACGCCGATGTGTGAGTAATAAACAAGTTATGTTTAGGCAGAGAGGGGGGGGGGGGGGGGGGGGGGGGGGGGGGGGGGGGGGGGGGGGGGGGGGGGGGGGGGGGGGGGGGGGAGAAAAAAGTTGTGTTTGCGCCTCCCTCCCCCCCCCCCCCCCCCCCCACTCCTTTACTGTTCCTCTGTTTGCTGTGGACATTGACATCGTGATTAATTTTGTCCTCGGCTATAATCTATGGTTCCGAGTCCTTTATTATCTGGCTTTTTTGGGGGTAGTTGTGGGTGAAGGACACAAAGTGCGCCCTCTTGTTGGCAGATAGATTGACTTTTTCAGTTCAACCTAATCCCTGCCTCTTCCCCCTGGTTTCTCATGACCATCCCATATATTTTCGCATCCTCATTCAAAGACATATCGGATGTTCAGTAATTACGTAGTCACTCAACTGATTAAACTTAAGCAGTCAATTAATAAAAGAGTCAATCAGTCAATTCGTCGATGTGGTCTTTTAGTCAGTTAGTGATTTGATTGCTTACTTATTTACTTGATTCGTTATTATTAAATAGTTATTTATTTATTTATTTATTTAATTAGTTATTTAGTTAGTTACTTTGTTTGTTTGTTTGTTAGTTAATTAGTTGGTTGGTTGGTTGGTTGGTTGGTTGGTAGGTTGGTTAGTTAGTCAGTTAGTTAGTTAGTTAGCTAGTTAGTTGATTGGTTGATTAGTTGGGTGGGTGGGTGGTTGGTTGGTTGGTTGGTTGGTGGTTGATTGGTTGGTTGGTTGGTTGGTTGGTTGGTTGGTTGGTTGGTTCGTTGGGTGAGTGATTGGTTGTTGTTGGTTGGTTGATTGGTTGGTTGGTTGGTTGATTGGTTGGTTGGTTGATTGGTTGGTTGGTTGGTTGGTTGGTTGGTTGGTTGGTTGGTTGGTTGGTTGATTGGTTGGTTGGTTGGTTGGTTGGTTGGTTGGTTGATTGGTTGGTTGGTTGGTTGGTTGGTTGCTTGCTTAAATGTTGATGGTTTATTGGTTCGTTGGCAGGTTAGTTAGTTCCTTGTTTGCCTTCTTGCTTGCTCGATTGACTGACATGTTGGTTGGTTGTTTTCCTAGTTCTTCAGTTAATCCACTCCTTCTTACAACTTTAGCCATGTTGTTGCTCACCCAACATTAAACTCCTAGCCAATGCTTTGTTTCTCTTAGCTAATATACAGAGGGCAAGTCAACTAATGACAGCCTTTGTCTTACCGTTGTGAAACTGCATTTCTAATTTCACCAGTAGATGATAACAGTAGTTTGTTATAATCTGCCGGCTCACGTCTCCTCCAATCGCTCTCATTATCGTGCATAATTTTGTGTGTTGCATGCCGTGCAATGCAAAGAAATAGTTTTATTAACAGAGGCATCTGTTTGATACAGTGCTTTGTTGAGGTGGCGGTGTCTGCACTTAATTGTTTTGCCTACCCTTTCACTATGTCTTTTTTCAATATTTTGCGTGATTGTCAAGCATTTGAATAAAAAAGAAAATGAATTGAATACTGGAGGTGATAAATTAATAATTTTTTAAAAGCTAAAAAATACACGAGAACCAGTCTCAAGAAGGGAATGGTATAATTCCAATAGCTGAGGTGAGCAGTGCTCCAGGCGAGTCAACATCCCAAAATGTGGAAAGTAAGTAATCATCATACGTCTTTTTTTTTTTTTGGCTCTGATGTTAATCAGATTTAATTTATTTTGAATTTCAATACAATCGGCTAAACAAGGGATAAAAAAAAACCCGCATTATTTGTAATTTTTCTATACAAATGTTTTATAACTAATGCTCTGTTTCATGCCGCTTGTTGCCTGAGAATTGAATGTAGGAAACTAACATGAATTATTGCATTGCTGTCCGAAGAAATATAACAATATTGATACCAAATTCTTCCTCCCTTGTCTGGTCTGTTCCTCTTCCATTTTATTCTTTCTCTCTCTCTCTCTCTCTCTCTCTCTCTCTCTCTCTCTCTCGCTCGCCCTCTTTCTCTCTCCTTTTATGTATTCAGTCTTCCAGACAAAGAAAGGATAAGAAAACAGGAACAATGCCTGTGTGAGTAATAGAAAAAACATAATAAGAGAGAATGGAAAATAAAACATTTTCAACCACAATTTTCTGTAAGCCCATAAAATTAAAAAGTGCGGTATCCATCAAATGGAGCAGAGAAAAGTTGCGGATCTTCAATTTAGATTTTTCCTTTTTTAATCGCGCAAAAACGCGACATAATTATGGGGCCTGATAACTTTGCCAGCTGTCGTCTCTGTGCTTTAAGCACAGAAAAATCCCAACACCAAAAGTGATGGTGAATCATTATTTTCACCTGTCAACTTTTTCAAGATACCAGCCACGGACCAAGGACCTTCACTACTTGACTCGATATTCTGAGAAAATCTTGCCATTTCATTCCATGGACAACTTTATAGCGTACTCTCATAGAAAGATCTTTTTCACCAAATTCACTGCCCATGCTATAGCTTCTTTCCTAATGGATTCCATGTGATTGGAGTTGTGAATCTCTGTATATGGCATAGAAGAATCTTGCAAACAATCTCGGTCATTCGGTTTACTTTGCAGAAGTGTTCGTTTGATTATGTAAGTTGTTTATTTTCTTCATTGCTAATGGTAAGAAATCTATATCGTTTATTATGTCACATTGAACTCACTAGAGCTTAAATGATGTATCGTTATTATTCTTGTTATTGTTATCACAAATATGCATTGACTGCAAAGCTTTGAAACCTACTAGGATACTTTAAAAAGGTAAAAAAAAAGAGAGACGTTAAGATAATGCGGGATTTTTATTGTTATTATTATTCCAGGACGAACTACACTTATTATATTACCTCGCCCTGTCTGATCAGGAAAAAGAGCACAATAGAACAGACAACTGAGCCCTTTTTGTTCTTGTGTTAGTATAAACTACATGTCCCCACCCATCTGATCCTCTCTCACCCCCTCCTCCCAATCCCCCAACTTATGTTTTTCTGTCTTCTGAAGTAGAGTTGGCAACAATGTTAAATTGCTCTTAGAGTGCAGGAACTTTAGGCTTTAAGTTGTCTTGTTCTATCCATTGTTTCTCTTTACCAAACCTTAGAATAATCTGAAAATTTCTGCCTGGAGACGAATTTTTGGTCTATTTTGTGTGTTTATCGTACTTGAATGGCGAGGATTGTCTGACTTGATTTCCTTTTGTTTGTGCCAATGTTTATTTCGTTTGTATTTTGCTGCTATCATTCTTAAAGCTGAATGTGTGGACATGTGGGTGTATGAGTGTGTGTGACTTCATGTGTTTGTTGGAATTCATAATTATTAAACATTTTTCCTGTGTGTGTGTGTGTTTTGTTTGTTTGTTTTTGTTGTTGTGTGTGTGATGTTGTTGATAAGAGGAAATCATGAAACAAAACATTAGATCTCCATTATATTACATCCGATGAATTTTCATTGGCATGACCGCCTCACGTATGAAGCTAATGAGAGCCAGGGTCGCAATCATGTCACTACACAACTGGGCACGTTCAAATCAAGGAATTTTCCCGTCTTCAAATGCCAACTATAAACTTTGAAATTTGTCAATTAATCACCCTTCTCTCAGAAAATGTGCCAACTGAAAGTTTTTTAAATCTCGAAACTTATACCGATGTGTGTGGCTCTCAGTTGTCTAAAAATGTCTCTGTTTTTAACTTTAGAAGTGTCAAAAGGGGTTACTTTAAAGACTAGCTCCTCAGAATTTGTACTGGAATTTCTTTTCGGACGGCACATAGTGTCTTAACATTGTCCGTTATCTTATTGTATCATCTTGAGGCATAAACTGTCGTTCCTTAGATCTGTATATTTAATGTCATTGTAGAAATCTTTAATAGTTTCAGTTAACATTTTCAGCGTAGCTACAGAGGAAGCAACAGAAAAGCGTAAAGAAATCATTGCAGTGACAAAGATTATAACTCCCGGTGAAAAAAGACATTTCATCGTCATGTGCATTCCCAGTTTCAAATAACTGGCTGTGCGAAGAACCAAGATATCAACCTCAGCCAACGTTAATCATCTTCATTTCGCATTTTCTATAAGTTTTGTCTAAGACCTATGTCAATTTTATCCTCAGCTGTATTTTCCACTATGACTTATGCGCTTACTTCCTAATCTTGGCATGGCTCTTTGGGACGGAAAAGCAGCCTACCCCAGTCATAAATCCATCGTGATCACTTGCAGGTAGGTTCTTTTTTCTAGTGTACTGTTTACTGTCAACATTGCAAGAACTGATTCATTTCGCGTCGGTGAGACAGCTGATTGATACGGTCTGTCTCCGATAAAATTTGCTCTTTCTCTTCATCATGAACAGATAATACACCAATGCCATGACTACAAAGCCCCAGATACCATCTTACGTGCCTTGGAGGATTTCATTTCTGCTTTGCTGTGATATGTATTTGCATCTCTCTTATAAGGGCGAAATAGATTATCCAGGTGCGTGGGTGAATTGATGTTACAGAATGGTATCGTAAACCATTACTCAAAGGTGTGCCAAGGACCAATTTGCTTCTCCTGACTAACCCTTTGGCTGCCTCAGATTCTTAGCCTCTTTCTGTTATCTTTTCTCTGTTATACACCTTTGGCTTCTCCCGGCTGTCAATGTTCATAAATTCATCATGTAATTGAGAGTTTATGTCTGCCTAAGCACTGGGCCTGGTCCAAAAAAAAAAATGAAATATATCTCAAACTCCTAGTGGTTACAGTGTACTTCTCGAGGTCAACCAATCAAAGATTTCCTAGCTCTGATGTTGCTTTTGTTGTTGTTGCTGTTTTTTGTTTTCGTTTGTTCCACGAGAGCTGTCATTCTTGATGAAAATAAGGTCTAAGCACATAAGTAACATTGTCATGAAATTGTTTATCTGTATGTTGATACCAAATTCTTAATATATTGCACATATAAAATAAAAATGCATAATCATGTGGCAGAGGTGTAATATCTTTTATTTGTTTCTTTTTCTTCCCAGTCTGTTTATCTGTAGTTTTATGCTTTTTTTTTTTTTACGATTCTTTTGTAGACACCGTCAGAAAGGAGCTCGCCAGGTCTTTGTCTAATGGACCCTCGGGTGTTTTTTCATTGTTATGGTACCTTGATATGGTTCCAACAACATAGTTCTGTCAAAATATTTCAACTTCTTGTGTTATTTAGAGAGATAAATTCCAACTCAGGTGGAAGGGTACAGCAATGCAATCAATAACATGCCTTGAGTATCGTAAGAGGGAAGTAGCGATTTCAGTAGAGGTACAACTTGACGACACTTGAATGGCACATAAGTATATCAGATCCTTACGATATGGTGGACTATCTATTAATGTACATGTATTCTCAACAATGCCAATACGAGCTTCAGACAAATCAGGCTCAAAGCTTTGGATATGAGTAAAGTGGTAGAGTTCAGTACTGGTTTGTTTTTTTTTTTTCTTTGTTTTTTTTTTTGTTTTGTTTTTTTGTTTTTTGTTTTTTGTTTTGTTTTGTTTTGTTTTTAAAGCCAGTTTGGAAACAAGAAAGATGAAAGACAAAAAAGAAAAAGAAGACAGAGAAGCATAAATCGTGATTGCATTGAAAGCAATCCCACCAACAATTGGGCAATACAAACCACAATTGCATGCAAATCACTGTGTCAGCTGTCATTCTCATTACAATTATAGTTATACGCATACGCAGATCAAACTCCACATAATGTGCAACAGACAAAAACAGATTCAAAATAATTCTGAATTTTCTCCCATTAAGTTTTCTCTTATTTATTTTAGCATGGAAGTTCAGTTCTACCTCTTTCTCCTTCTATTTTATCGACAACGCTGACAGTGACCTTTTCAGGCCGACTGTGATGAGAACAGATAAAATAATGACAGAGACTCTAAATTATGCCCTGACATAATAGTGAGGATCAATGATAATAAATGTAATGATAATAATAATATTTCCCCACATTTCCCACTGTGATTTTGTTGTTGCAGAGTTTTGCTGACAATACATTTCGAGCAATGAAATTTTTTAAATGAGTCTTGATGTTGCATTTTTCTTTGCTTTGTTATCTTTTCTTTTTATTTCTTTTGCTGCTTATTTTATTCATTAGTTTTCAACAGTATGAAGTGCCATAAAAACGTAATCTATTTTTATTATCACCATAAATTTGGTGTAAACAGAATCGTGCATGAGCGTAATATTCATTATTGCCCGATCAGGATTTTTTTTTTTTTCGAAACTACCGCTGCTCTGCCATAAACGTTTTAAAACGTCAACCATTCATTTTTATTATTATTAATTTTTTTTTTATTTGAAATTTCTTATTTTGTTGTATTTTTTTCAGCCGTACACTATTACTTTAAAATTTCGTGCATTTTTAATAGAAACTGTAGCCTGAGACCGTCAGCAGAGCTCAGCTAAAAACACACACACACACACATACACACTCAAAAGAACTAAAACTAATGCAAAGTGAAAGTTACTGTGAAACGACCACAGTGCTATGTATATCTGAATGTTTGAGAAAATTCTTGAACGTTCTTCATTTCCGGATGAAACATCCACAAAATCACAGCTGTAAAATCACCCTATAATGTTATCCGTTTGACATCAGATTCCTCACAGATCAACACAGACACGATGGAATAAAGTATAACATTACATTTACGTCCTCTTTTTTTTGTGTGGCTAATATGTTTTGAACTCTTATACACTCCTATAGCATTTTGTGTGGTTAATAAGTACCGTATTTTCAGAAACCTTTAATTTGCAGAGGTTTGTTGGAGAAGAACGTGGAACAAGACGGAACAGAATTCTCGAAGGCCTAGCAATTATGTAAAGACTAAATTAATGTCAATTCAGAAGAAGATGTTCGGCGTAAACGCTTCAGTGAAACGTAAGGATGGTGAAGGAAAGGTAAATAACAAGCAAAGAATAAAAAAGACAACGAAGTTATGTCTTTCCCTTCAAAACAGAAGGTAAACAAACGATATGGAAGGGAGTGAAGCAAAGACTTGTCCTGCTTCAGGAGTGAAAGTAGTAGTTAAGCACAGATTTGTCTAGCCAAAAAGAAAGGAATATCTGGAAGAATGCCTGACACCAGCCAGACCAGGCCTGCTTTAGATACACATTTCCACTGGCAAATGAACGGCAAGCACGTCTGTGTGCAATAAACTTGCAAGTAGTTTCACCGGGGACCTCCCGTGGTTATACAAAGTTATACAGAAACGAGATATATTGCCGAGACGTGTGGCTAGTTTCAAAAGAATGTCACAGGGCGATGTTCTGGACGAGCTTTCAATTTTCTGGGATAAACTATTGCTGCTAACGACGGAGAAATGAAGAAAATGTGAAGATTACCATCTTTTGGTTAGAACATCCTAAAGGGATATTAACAAATGCAATATCTGTCGCTTACGCAGTTATCATTGTTGCCGATAGCGGTGGTGACGCTTTCTAGAAGTAGTTAAAATAGTTATTAACATTTTAAAGGCGTTGCTTGCTTTTGCTGTTGTTGTGGTTCATGGTATTGTTACTTTGTTGTTGTTGTTGTTGTTGTTGTTGTTGTTGTTGTTGTTGTTGTTGTTGTTGTTTAACGAATTGGCCGTTGTATGAAATAAGATAATAGTATCAAAAGTGCGTCGCGCATTTTATGTTATTCTGATGCCGGTCTTCAACTGTAGGCAAGCGCAGATATATCGTTCAAATGTGTGCTGCATTTAAAATGCACACAGATGGTTCTGGGTGGGAAAATGTTTATATTTTAGTACAAATTTTAATACAAGGAGAAAGAGCCGAGTGGTGGCAGATAGACAGCGAAAGCCAGAAAGCGAGAGACAGACAAACAGCTAGACAATTAGACAAACGGGGGGACAGACAGACAGACGGATGGCCAAATAGAATGGAGCGTTTAATGACGACGTTCACTGATAAATCAAAGCGAGATTTTGAGATTTGGGGTAATATTTGGAAGGATAGACAGAATGTGAATCAGAAACGTGAAATGATAAAAAGAGAGAACGTGACAGCTTGGAAGCTGCAAACAGAGAGACAGGGAGAAAATGGAATCCAAGTGCTAACTCACTGCGTGAAAAAAGTAATTACAAGCTATGACAACCTCTTGCATAGACATTTTTTCCAGAGTAACAAAAAAGAAATGAAAATTATCAGGACACATTTCGCAGTCTCTCTTAAAATCTTAATTGAACTTTAACATACTATATAGTGTTATGAATAAATCTTTAAAACTTTCTATTTATTGCGGTTGTCGTTGTTGCTGCTGCTACTACTGCTGCTGCTATTGCTGTTGTTGTTTATCCTGTTTGGTCTAACAACAATTCCCTTCAACACTTTGCTTAAACCTTAAAAGAGGAAAAAATAAAGAAATGAAATAAAAAACAAATAAATTTCTTAAAATGTTGTTATATAGCCTACACAGCTATGTAAGCCTAAAATCCCCCTAAAGCCTTGGATCAATATTTCTTTTCTTATGATAATAAACATAGGTGAAGTTAATAACACCTTTTGTGAGCAACAGCAGCTCTTGCTCGATTACAGTCACTATGGTAAATGTGCTCACATCAGAGTTTACACGATATCTCCGGCGTAATCAAGAAAAGAAGAGAAAGAAAGAAGGAAAGAAAGACATTAAGAAAGAAAGGAAAAGAAAGAAAGAAAGAAGAAAAAGAAAGAAAGAGACGAGGAAAGAAAGAAAAAAAGGAAGAAAGAGAAAGAAAGAGATAGAGAAAGAAAGAAAGACAGTACATTTTTTTAAAAAATGTTTTTCTCCACAGGATAAAGCGAAAACAATTCTTAAAAATAAGCAGATCTAGGTACCAACTGAATGTGTCGATAATAATGCTACTTTGATGAAAAAGAGAGGAAACAACAACAAATAACGCTCAGTAATATGTGGAATATATCACAAATAAGATTATTGTTCATGGTTTGGCAAAAGACATTATAATTATACATTTCCCGATATAAATCAAAGGCAAGAATCCATGTCTGACACGAAAAAGTTGCTATTTACAGTTCTATTTACAGATATCGTATAAACCAACGTTACTCCCTACAAAAACATACGTATAATCATGAGATACTTTGTTTTGTTTTTGTTTTTTTATTATGCATGCCACGTTCATTCTTAAGAAATTTGGATTATTATTATAATTTAAGTGCGTGTCTTGATTTTTGGTGAGAAAGATTTTTGTGGGTAGAAATTTGGAATTTGGAAATCTTGCATTTCTGCTTTCAAATTCATCCGATTTTTAACTGCCATGAGTTCTTTAACGGACGTAATGTACATACGGGATCTTCGGATATTCGCCGTTATCCGAGAAAGCTAAATGTCGGGCTTCCCTACCCAAGAAGAAGCCACGGGACCGTTGAGTCACAGCAAAAAAAATGCAGGTTCTAATTTTCCAATCCTTCATATCCACCGATGGTAAAACTAAAAAATTCGAACCGGCGACGTCCATGACGTGACTTTTACACCGCGAGCAGGCCACATGTCAGTACTTTGTTTTCCTTAAAATGCGCAGTTTTATATGCAGTCACAAATCAATTTTGAAAATTCAACGAAATGTCGTGAAAATTATACCGTGTGTCTCAACCAAAATTGCTTTAACAACAGAAGAAACAAAGATTTGTCTGTTTCACACACGAAATATTTGTCTTCGATTCACGTTAAGGTAGCATTGTAAATTAGGGGAATTTGTCAGCAATATTTTTCTAACTGTCATGGACCAGATTTGCTCTGATCATATTTACATTTATGAACAGAAAACAAAATAATAATGAGTGAATTAAATTGAAGCTGATAGTCTTACATTATCACTTTACACAACCAGACATTCCATTAGGCTGAGACTAAACAACATGTGGTTTTGAATAGGAAAAAAAAGATGGCATGCGAATGTGTATTGTGAGTGTGTGTTTGTACTTCAGTAAAGAGAATAACATTAGGCCTAATGGTGGCGAACAATGGAAATACGTGACACCTTAAAATCATTCGCAGAAAATCAGAAGGTAAAGTTATCATTCTCACATGAGATGCGGCTATCAGTGTGAAGTCTATCCGGTATTGCCCCAAAACACTTAGATCCAAGCATCTATTCCTAAGATATTTGAGGATTTGACAATAATTTCTACCAGAGTGTAATAAACAAATAGACAAAAGATAAGAACAGAGGTAGAAGAGGGAGCGGAAATGTTTCAAAATTATGTCAGTTATCCCAAACTGCTCTTGCGCAGCAAATAAGGTTGAAGGAAAACTGTTATAATCTTATTATCGTAAACACATCCATTGTGGTGATAAAGAAAAGCAGATGAAACAAAAAAATTAGAACAGCCAACAACAACAACAACAACAAAACGGTCACGACAGCTAAAAGATGTGTCTTTTTATCATTTGACAATTTCTGGGCAGACGGCAATGGGCTATAAAGACCAATTTCACAACAAGACTGGAGCGTGACTCGTGCCAAGACTTAACACAAGGCCAAGACTTTGATAAGTGCACTCAATCTGAATGTTAACTGATGTCTACAATAATTGGTATCATTCTGAAAAAAAGAAAAGAGTTGATGCTGTTGTTTTTACAACAACATGGGATGAAAAATCTGCAGAATGTGAATCACTCAGCCTACTTTGACAAGATTATCCAAGATCAACAGCGTCGAGGAAGAAAATCTAAGCCTTAAGCGGCCCACACACGTATGAATCCAGCCTCGAGTCTGGCCTCGAGCCTTGCCTCGAGCCTGGTCTGAGGATATTTTTTGAACACACACGCACCAACCACATCTGAGAATATTTTTCGCGCCAAATGCCGGCCTGTCTGTTTAGTTAATCACAGAGTCGTCTCTATATAAGGAGTCTCTTTCATGAACACAGTGGCGACGGACAAACAGAATGCTAGTTCTATTTGTGGGCAAATTGTACAAAGCGTTTATGGAATACTTCAAAGATGCCGGTGCTGTTTCATGGCAGAAGGTCTTGTGACTGAATTCAAATTTTGTAATACCTTTAAATAGAAAAGGACCCAAAATTATGTATGTAATAAGAAATAAAGGAACAAAATGAAGAGAAGAACATACTTAACAGCTAATAGAAACAAATAAATAACTAGGACCCTAAATACATAAATAAAGAGAAAAAGAATGAAAAAAAGCAGGCAGAAAGGAAGAAGAAAAGATTAGGAAGAAAGAGAGACTCACACAGAAAGAAAGAAAGAAAGAAAGAAGGAAAGACAGAAGGAAAGAAAGAAGGAAATAAGGAAGGAGAGAAATAATTTTTTTAGTTGATGATTTTGTTTCAGTTTACATTGAATAATAGAGAATTTACTATATCACTGGACAAATCTTGTATGGTGTTGTCCAGTTGTTTGTTTTTCTTGTGTTGTCCGGACTTTCTGCGTCAGACTATTGTGCTCTCTCTTCCTTTCCTTCGTACTTCTGAATCTGCTATGAATTTTAGTGCGTCGAAGAAGAAACGGCCTGGCTCATACATTTCATCATCCCCTGCTCCGGATAACTGAGACGACACCATCTTCGTGTACTCTTTTCGGAAAGAAGCACGCAGATTATTTATTTTACCAACAACGGTATCTTTGTTGGCACCTGGAAGTTAGTTCTTTGCAGGATTTCTCCCCCTTGATCTTGTTGCAATAGTCCTTGCTTTTCACCTTCCACAGGCATTTATTATATCTATATAGTTCAATGAACTCAATGTCCTTTCTTTTGACCACGAAGCCATAATTTTTGCAAGAACACAGACAGATTCTAAACAGTGTTGCATCAACCGGCTTTCCACTAAATGAACCACACCACACTACACAGGCACGAAATGCAAGGCCGTGTAGCCTACTAGGCGGATGACGGGACAATACTATTTTTTACAGACTTTTAATTAAACATCGCACCGACATAGTGTTTTGCCTCAAATTCATGGTAAATTTCACGCTGATAACGAATCTGAAGTCAAGAAAGCAAAAGTGTTTAAAAAAAGATAGCATTTTTTACCCCACCACTCCCCTCGCCGCCTGGCTCGACGGCAAAATATGTGGCAGAGCCTGAATTTCTGGCCTCGGGTTGCACCTCAGGCCGGCCTCATGAAATTGGTCACACACGTTGCGATTTTCATACGATTTGGGGATCGATGGCCAGTGGCCAAGCTCGAGGCCGGGCTCGTACGTGTGTGGGCCGCTTTAGGATCCTTACGATCGCCCCGGGCCCATGAAAAAGTTATTTCGTTGTTTTCGGTCTAGTCTTAATTGTTGCATGTTACGAAGCCCCAATTCCCTTGACATCAAACCCCAGGATTCCACACATATTGATCTGACGAATTAACAACCACAATGGCATGACAGTTGTCTCTTCTTTGCTCTCTTTTTAAATGTCAGCGCTGAATACCAATTTTATTTGTATTGATATCCTCTCCCCCTGACAAAAGCTGCACGCCGCTGGTGATGACATGGCAATCGTTCTTTAACAAGTATGTCATAAGTTCAAGTGTTCGGCCCACGGAAAACCCGATACACTTTTCTTTTAAATCTGAAGTTGACATAACCTGATAGAAAGCACTGCGAAAGGCTCAACTTTACCTAACTAGTACAGTTATGAATCAAACTTTACATAACTAACACAGATCTGAATCACAAATGCTACGGATAAAAGATGCTTCCGTTCTACAGCTGTATACGAAGTTTTTCTTGTCTAATCTAGTAGTATCTATAACGTGGGCGTTATACTGACTACGGAAGCAGTTCTTCTCCTCAATTTACGTAAACACAGAAACTGATTTTTCATATACCCGAAAGTGATTGGTTAGCAAAAGAGCAACCGTGTGTTGAACAATAATGTCCTTTCTTTCACAATCATTGGGTTGACGCCAACGTCAGACATTCTGGAAAAGATCTGAATTATCGGTATTAATCTGCAGATGATCTTGTCGATTATCTTTACTTAGTCGAACATAACCTTATTCCGTCTGACAGCATCGGGTGTATAAAAAGAGCAAAGCTAAGGAAACGCTGGGATTCCGATGACAGCTAAAGTATAAACCAAGTCCAACTTCTAAATCCTTTCACAAAACTCTAGTTTTCCAGCCACCTGATGTCTCAAAATCTGTGTTTACGCCTGCATAGATGGGATAAGACTAGGTGGAGAGAGAGAGAACACACTGAAAAATAGAGATTAAAAGTAAGCCACAAACTAAATGGTAAGTACCAGAGAAGGCGCGGCATTCTTGGAACACTCCCCGAGGAATACAAAGTACTATGGCTATGCCAATGTTTTTGCAAGATGTGACATTGGTTTATACGAGTCTTTGAGAATAAATCTGAGGGAAAAAAAACAAACATCTATTCCTTGTCAGATGTGAATTCTTACCTTTGATCTACATCAGGATATTTATATAATATCCTTTGCCAAACCATTAAGATTAACCTTATCTGTAATACACTTAGCTAATGATCTGATTCTGCGGACAAACACACATTTTGATTGCAAAAGAAAAAGGTAAATTTCATCAGCGTCATTGGGACGCACAATTTCCTTCGTTGATATCTTTGTATAATTGCACTATTTCTGATTCCTCTTCTCACCCTTATTCTTGTTGATGCCATTACTATTCTTCTTTTTTTTTTTTTAAACAACATTTTGTGTACTTGTTTAAAGACGAAAATCATGATTTCCTCTACAAAATTGAGAACACTATTCTATGAAAAAAAAAGAAAAAAAAGGGAAAAGGAGGAAAAAAGAACGAAAGAAAAGAGAACGAATAGAAAAAGAAAAAAAGACAAAAAAGATTTCTTCAAACAAGCAGAGCTCATTAAGGTGGCGGCTAGACCGGCGCCGAGCCAACAGTTATCCTTCTCTTTTTTTTTTACTATTGCTGTTTTGTTCTTGTTGTTAAGTCCTATAAATACCATCTTTGTGAGCCCGTCCTCGCAGGGATAACAAGAAGACAAATATCTGTTGAGGTGACGTGCCTTAACACTATTTATCTGTAAAAATGAAGATTTCATATCTTTTGAGCCATGAAGGATTATTATTCTGAGCGTTATAGATAGATGAATGAAGGTAATACTGGAACGATCTTTCATAGCCATAATGCCAGAGCTTACAGTTTGATACAGAGAGATAAACATGGCTGTCATTTTCTCAGACAGTATTCATCAGAACAACTGAGGCGTTTATCTTTTTGTCTAGGTAAATAAACGTAACGCCATAACAAAAGTATTGTGTTGACCATGAAACAAGCGTGAGCTGTCGATAGCCAGCTTTCAATGGCATGGCGTTCTGTGCGAGTCAACGATTGCGAGGTTAGACAAAATATCCATGTGAACATGGCCCTCTTCTGTTGTCTGGACATCTAACTAGGAGCAGAGAGTGGATTAACATTTCCTATAGAGTGTTCGTTGTGAAGAGGGATGGCATAACGTGTTGTAATATGAAATAACATCTCCGAAGATAGGGATACAGTGCATATCGGGTTGCTTATACAGAATATCTAATAAGGTGCGTTGAAATCATTTACATAGACAAATCAAAGAGGATATTAGCATAGAAAAGAGAGGTATAGATAAAAAAAAGAAAGGATTTTTACATTCACCTGTATGTTCAGTTTCCTTTAGGCATTCACCCATTTAAATGATTTGCATCTCGAAATGTACATAATATAGACATTTTACATGCTTTTAATGTTTAGATGCATAAAGACAAGAGTACGCTATCTCCCCAAGCCTCAAATTAATGAATTTGTGGTTGAATATTGAATGATTCCAGTTGAATCTTCAAAATCAATGTGCCTAGTACTTCTTTGAAACTGAAAAATTCTCTTTCAAACCTCTCATATGCTGTCATTTTATACCTTGGAAAGTATGTGTTATTTTCTGAACAGATTTTCTTTTTGACAAAAGAGGATTGATAACAGCTGCAAAGAGGTTCGAAATGTCTATGCACAAAAAAAAAAAGAAAAGAAAAGAAAAATGTGTGTATTATGAGCTCAAAGCTTCATACACGTCAGTTCTGACAAAGTCACAACGCGCCAATAAAGGCCATTGATTCAGTGCAAATCTGTTACATTTTGCAAATGTTCAGGTTCAAAGCTATGCGAAATTTGTTTGATCTAAAGAACAATACAGATAAACAAAACAGTGACATCAAAATTGCATTTCTCCTATTCATTCTATCTCCAGTCTCTCGATGTTTCCGAAATTAGATCTAAAAGAATAAGTCCTTCATCACTGTAGGCAATTATTTACCTTGGTGCAAAGCAAACCCACCATGTAGAGAGTCTGTTACCGCTAAACCGTTGCTCATCTATAAACCTTTTGATCGGGCCAAATTAGTGCAAATATTCAGGCGAGCAATAAATGTTACTGCTATTGTTTGCTTGTTTGTTTCTGAGGTGTCTTAATGTGTCCCTAGTGTGGAACATAACAACTCGTCCAAGCCACAAATATGCTGCTCGTGAAATGGTCCGAAACAAGAACCCGCAAGGGTTTACCTTCTATATACGTCTTTCAACCTCCTGGTGGAGGTTATCTCGAGGCGAAAAAAAAAAATGCTTCTTCGTCCTTGCTGTCTCTTCTGTTTCAATTCTAATGCAAACAGTGTTTATTTATACGTCAGACGAAGTATAAATAAGTTCATACAAATAATAGTGGACGGCTGTACCTCAAGTTATTATTCACGTTACAAATTCTTCAATCTATTTTCTACTTATTTGCAAAGGTGAGGTTTATTAAGTTATAATTGACCTGTCATTGCTGATACGCTGAAGATGTCGCGCTAATGTAAAACATTTGTAAAATTTGTCAAAAGCCTGTGCTCATATCTGTGTGTCTTAATAGTCTCACACTATCAAGGTGTACAGCGCGTGTTTTGTATCCACCACATTTCAAATGCGCTATATTTTCAATGGAAAACACTGAAAAGACTCTATGATAATCGCCCATCGTATGAAGTCGGTTACAAAAACGCGCATTGTGAAATATTTCAGAGATATAATTGGTGAACATAAATCTTCCTCAT
>JBCEWB010651111.1:0-17603 GCA_039654565.1 Peronia peronii
GAAAAGGGTGTTGTTTTTTGTTTTTGTTGTTTTTTTCCTCCCCCCCCCCCCCCCCCCCACTTCCCCTTTAATCATTGACTTAAGTCCGGCTAAAACATCAAAACTAAATGGACTTAATCATAGTAGTCATTGTCTCATTGCTAAGATTTTGAAGCTATTCCAGCCATTGACTGGCACTGCTAAAAACATTGTCACAGTAATGTAACCAGCTCATTAGTTTGCTTTGCCCTTGTAATCTTATTCTTACATCCCTTCTCCAGTGTTTCCACTACAATAAATATCGTAAGTCTGACCCAGGCCGACCTTTCACACAGCAGACTCTTTTCTTTTTTTCTTTTTTTTTTTTTTATTGTTGTTATTGTCGTCGTCGTCGTCGTTGTTGTTACTGTTGTTTTGGAAATATCCTTATATAAAGTGTCATCATCTATACTTCTGTCAAGGAAAAAGTGGAGGCCCAGTGTGTGATACTTACTTCCTTACACCACCTGAATAGACAAACAGCACGCATTAAAATAAAGCTGCACTTTTATCGATCCCCTGCCTAATGGTCTCTTCGCACGGTTATGTCCTTTACATCGTGCATTGCTATAATACGTCTGGGACAGTGTTTTTAACCATTCACACATTTTACATTTTAACCATTTACACTACCAGTCATACTGTTATTGTGTCACTGTTAATGTTGTTTTGTAAAAGTTACGCGGTGTGTCCTTTTCCCCGGCTACTTTCGCTTCAGTGCACCTTTTGTAGAATCCTGAAGCTGGTCTCAGTTGCTGATCTATAAAACTTTCCAGATCTTATCACAGAGGCCAACAACAATAGTTTGATGAGAGAGCAATTCTGAAAGTACTGAAAATTAAAGCCATTTGAAAATAATAAAGCCAGTGCAGATAATCACACCTGGTCTCTATAATAATTAGAGATTTGTTCCATTGTTCGAATATCTCATTCGGAAGATATAAGTCTTGCTTTTAATGAAAAAGGGTGTACCTTCTGAGGATAATCATTATCATCTTTGTTTTGTTTGGATTTTATTTCACAAGAATAACAGCCCTGCTTACTGACCCTTAAGATGTCACCATTACATTCAAATTGCTTGATCCATGCAGAAATCTAGTCACAGTAGGTCCTATCAGACTTACACCTTTTACAATAAGCAATATCTAGCTCACTTATCTCTTCCATGGCCTTTCATTCTCTACATTGCTAATTCTCTCAGTTATCGAAATTAACACGAGCACTACATCGCTATATCATCAGCCTACGATAATTGATACAACTATCACTAACACTAGGCCAAAATATTTCTGCATTTTTTTTTAGACATTTATAAAAATAGGAAGGTAGGTAGGTAAGTAGGTATATTATTATGTCCTTGCGACCTTTTAGCTTTATTTCTTTTCTCCAACTTCTTATTCGTCTTGAGACTACAGAGCTTACTTCAGTTTTAACTCACAAAGAGCTAACACATCGTTGCTTTAAAGGGAAAAGAAGAGTAATAAGCTTATTCTCGTTTAACTTGAGCGGTTCTCGCTATAACATATAATATCTATAGACCAATGTAAGGAGATCAGTTATCGAGTTCTGCAAAACCACGTTTTACGTCGGAAATGTATATAAACTAATTGTATTTTCTAGATCTTAATATTGATATCTGCGTGATCATTTTGACATATAATAAAGCTAAGATAAAATAAGATCAGATCAGATCATATAAGTTAAAATGAAATGAGCGGAGAGGACATGAGACAGTCCAAAGTAGATCAAGACAACATAAAGAAAAGATAAGGTAAGATAAGATTAGGAAAGTTTATTTTCATGGTTATGTACCTTGCACATGTCCTCAGCGCTCAGTCTTGTGATGAGATTTGGTGTGGCCAGCTTGTAACGGTGTTAATTTACATGCTGAAAGTAACACGACGAACATGACGTGAAGATTTACACATTGTTTACAAACTGCTTCTTTTCGCACAAAATAAAGTTTGTTATGCCGATTGGTTTTAATACGATGTTTTCAGATCAGTTTGACAATTACACGGTTGGAAAAAAAAATCCGTTCCATAGCTCAGGGATTTCTTCTTCTGTTCCTCGTGCGAAATAGCCTTCTGTTCTGTGGCGTATTTCTCTTTACAAGTTAAAACCATTTCTGTTTATCTATTGATTAGTTTATTTATCAATTCATTTATTTTTTTTATTTATCTATTTATTTATTTATTTTACTTACTTATTTCTTTCTTTATTCATTTTATATTTATATATTCATCTGTTTATCTATCTATTTATTTATCAGTTGATTAATTGATTGATTTAATTATTTAAATTCATTCATTCATTCATTCATTCACTCATGCATGTATTTATTTATTCATTTATTTCCTTGTTTATTTACTTATTTTATTATTCATTTATTTATCACTTATTTATTTCTTGTTTTCTTTATTGATTTATTAATTGATTGATTCATTCATTCATTTATTCATTTATTTACTTCTTTACGTTATACCTTCCAAAATAATTATTGTGTTTAATGTCTTTATCTGACAAAGAGCATATTGAGCTCGTAAACTTATATTTTTGTGCGTTTTTGTACAGCTGAGATAACCACTACGACAGGAGGTGAAACGCTTAATAAAACCGTAACCTGTCTCACTGTCTTGTTCCTCTCTGGAGCAGCCATCCACTCTGTGCTGTGCGTGACCTTCAAGCTGAGCCGTCACACAGGTTACTTCCTCATCAACCTGTACCTGCCCTGCTGTCTCCTGGTCGTCCTCTCCTGGGTCTCCTTCTGGATCAACCGAGAAGCCACGGCCGACAGGATAGCGCTGGGTGAGTAACTATGCTCCTTGTCACATTGATTGTGAGGAAAGATAGACAAGGCGATTAGAGGAGATGACATAAGACAAAATAAGATAAAAAAAAATATAAGATGGGAGACGATGAAACTAGATGAAATCAAATGAGATGATATAGACACAGAAAATAAGATACAATGAGATGAGATGAGATCAGATCAGACAAATTAGATAAGATAAGCGAGATGAGACAAAACAAGATAAGGCACGATGAGGTGAGATGAGATAACAGATTAGATACGATGAAGTGAGATGAGACAAAATAAGATATGATGAGGTGAGATGTGACAAAATAAGATATGATGAGGTGAGATGTGACAAAATAAGATAACTTTCGATGAGATGAGACAAGACAAAATAAGATTTTAAAAAATAAGATGGGAGACGATGAGATTAGATGAAATCAAATGAGATGTTATATACAAATAAGATACGATGAGGTGAGATGTCATGAGAGAAGACAAAGATAAGATAAGATACGATCAATTACTTTTGATAAGATGAGATGAAATAAGACAAGACGAGATATTATGGTAAAGAAAGACCAGATTGGATCATATTAAGATGGCATGAAATGAGATGAGAGGAGTTTAAGAATCGGTCAAAATCAGTCAAGAGAAGACAAGAAAAGAAAGAAAGGAAAAGATAAGGTAAGGTAAGATCAGGAACGGTAACAGGAGAAATGAGAGGAGAAAGAATGATTGTATGATGTTAAGATAGCGTAAAGGAAGAAGAGACATACTGAGATGGTATGAGTCTGTCATAGTATTGAGAAGATAATAAACAATTTCAAGCACTGGGGTTTTCTCGTTCAGTGGTTAGATGGGTCAGAAACATACTGGAACATTGTTTGATTATTTCCTTGAGAAAACTAAACCAGCACGATACGACGACAAGACAAGATAAAGTTTCATAATTCGTCATAGAAAATTTTTTCGGAAACACATTCATAGGAAATATTACAAACTATCGTCTCTCTCTCTCTCTCTCTCTCTCTCTCTCTCTCTCTCTCTCTCTCTCTCTCCCTCTTCCTTTCTCTTCCACTCTTCCAATCTTTTGTGCGGAAACACATTCATAGGAAATATTACAAATTATCTTTCTATCTCTCTCTCCCTCTCTCTTTTCCTTTCTCTTCCTCTCTTCCAATCTATCTTTTCTTTCTCTTATACTCCCTGTCAATTCAGTCCTTTTTTGTCCCTTGCAACCGCAATGACAATGTATGTTTACTGTTAATATTCACAGGTATGTCAATAAAGTAGGTGATATTCTTGATAGTATTTGAGTGTGGTGAAATGTCTTACATATGGCAAAATAATAATGTGTCCGTCTTCAACTGTTATAGCTATAATTATTCATCGTACTACGGCTGTCAAAAGCACCCAACACAGCATGTCATATCTTATGACTGGTTTGATCCCACGGGGGACATCACTGGCTACTGACCAGAGCATGACTGGTCAGCCGTGCCAGTGCCAGTATCTATTACCTGTACATCAGCTTCTATAATTTTAATGGAAATGGGACTTTTGTGGCTTTCACAAAAACATAAAGTATTAAAATTCACCTGTAAATTCTATCCAACATAATGGCAATCTTCGTTTTCATCGTAATGTCATTGGTTTGTGGGGGCGTTTTTAATCGCCAATTAATTTTAACAGATATGTCGGCAAAATTAGTCCCTCACGACTGCAGAGTCTATTTTCTTGCGCCTTACATATTGTACTTAAAAGCAGTTTGGTAGAGAAAAATCTGAGATTTATTTTTTTTTAAGTGGCTCAAGTTCAGATATTTTCCAGAATCCCAAAATCGTTTTAAAAAAATGATAGTCACCTTTCCATAAGAGTGTGTATTGTGCAGAGGAGGGAGAGGGAGGTGGATCTCGACTCTGCCAGTCTTGGATTTCGTGGCCGTTTGTAAGATCAGTTCATAACTCTCTTTCTCCGTTATTTTCCACAGAGGTAGTAATGTTTTATATTAAACCCCAGACAGCGAATCACTCGAACCACCTACTGCTGTCGACACTCTATTTCTAACTCAAACTAACATAGTGTTTAACGGCCAAAGACTCTCGTCAAACTCCCAAAAGAGCCGAAATTCTATAGGTCCACTGGATTTGGCTTTGTGTCCATATCCATCTTGCATGTCCACCCTAATCCTATTGTTGTCATGATCATGACTGCGCTGGACCCTATCCCACCCTCATTCATTTCTTTGTCTTTCCGTCTCCCCCCATTCCCGTCTCTATCCCGGGTAAATTAATACTCTCCAAAGAGTCACGAGTCATATTTGCTAAGTAATCTATGAAACTAAAGTTTCCAGTTCCACTATATTTGTGTGACCGTTAAGAAACTTTTTTTTTTTTAGTTTTCTTGATTTTTGTCTTCTTATTTGTAGGTTACTAAGGGTTTACCCTGGACGAACAGTTTAACACTTTTTGATTCCTCTTAATGGATTCGCCACTACATAAGGTCAAAACATGACTTGGATCCACTTCGACTCGTCGTTGTTCTATGTCCTTACTGGGTGTCTTACTCATATTTGATCATTGTCCTAAGAATGATCAACTCTTTCCCTTCATGGCATCAGTCTCATGGTCAAGGGCTCAATCAAACTCCCAATAGGATTATGTCTCTTATCGAGCCACTCCGTCACAGCTTGATCTATGTTTATGTCCATCTTGTGTGTGCTGCAGAAGCCCAACAGCTGTCCTGACAATGATCATCCCGACTACTTCCCTCGTCCGTCCTTTCCTCACTCGCCAAGGTCTCGGCCGCATCATTCTTTAATGTAAAAGATTAGCGTTAAATTTCCCATGGGAACAAAAAAGCGTATGTACTCACCCGAGCTGGACTCTGCCTATGGCCACTGTTAGATGTGCTCCCATATTCTACTACTGACTTTGAGAAATTCTTACCTTCAGTACTGTCCCACCCCAGCTCCTTACCTTTTGCATCATTTTCAAGGACTGTGGCCACAGTCCCTTGGGAAATTAAAGCGCAGTCGACTATGGCCTTGTTCCATGTATGTCTCTCTTGTGTATCTCTATATTTAAAAGCTACCTTCACATTATTACCGCTCCCGATGCTGTCCCAATAACATATCAATTTGGCAGTTAAGGACACACATCAAATCGCTTAGTGTCAAAGCTCTAGCAGTTAAGGACACACATAAATCGCTTAGTGTCAAAACTCTATCGACCCACCACACCTGGACAGTTCTTTGCCCATCCTGGGTATCTTCCCAGGTTCCAATTCTGCCATGCCAATGATCAGCCTTCCTTCCCTCTTACTCACTCAACTCACTCATCAAATCCCATAATTGCTTTATACCCAAAGACTTCTCAACACCCATGTCTTTGTCCCACAATCTGGCTCACTGCATATTGCATTTGAATGAGTCTTCAAAACAATTCACAATCACAGTCAATGACAAGAAACTCATCATATATTATCATTTAGACATACAATGTTTTTACTTAATGAACAAAAAAAAATATAGTTTAAAAAAAAAAAAAAAAAAAGGTTACATTCCCCCAGTTTCAACTCACACGTTTGGGATTAAAATGTATCATATTTCATTCTTCATTTTAACCCCCCACCCCATTTTTGCCCTTTTCATCCTCTCGCTAAAGATTTGTTTGATCGATTTCTCAAGTCTATCATGTATGCTCCCCTAGGTTCGACCACTGTCCTCACGATGACCATACTGGGGATAGAGAACAAAAGCCAACTGCCCAAAGTGTCCTACATCACAGCACTAGATGTCTACGTGGCCCTGTGCTTCGTCTTCGTCATCGCAACCACTATCGAGTTTGCTGTGGTGCATTATTTCACCAAGTACGGCACGGGGGAGCCGCTGATGCTCTCTAGTGATGATGAAAGTTCTGTGGATGAGGTGAAATAAGACAAAATAAATATAAAATAAGGCACATTTGTTTTGAGCCAGAGTGGCAGATTGGTCACTGAAAAGATTAGCCTTGCAAGTCCTAAATCCTGTCTTTTCTCTCTCTCTCTCTCTCTCTCTTCTCTCTCTCTCTCTCTCTTTCTCTCCATTCTTCTCTCATTCTCTCTCAGGCTCTTTCCTCCTTTTCATCTTCTTACTCTCTCTCTATGGCTTTTTCTTTCTGGTTTTTCTTTCTTTCCTTCTTTTTTTTTTTTTACCGTGATGTGGCAAAAATTGATGTTTGCTATGTCTTGTCTTTTCTGCAGTAATGTTTTCATTTTCTGTAATCCGTACAATAAAGCTAACATGTTTAGAAAAGAAATAGCAGCTGTGAAAACGTCTATCATATACATAGACGAGTAAATGGTAATTCTAAAGCTCTATATCAACCTAGAGTGGTCGCAACGGTTATCCCAAACTATAATCGAACTTGCTGGAATTGGCATGTGGACAAAATAGAGACTGAGCTGAAGATACTGTGAAAAACCATTCTCTTGGATGAACGTAGATCCAAAACCCACTGGTAACCTTCAGTTTGGAATCGTTTCTTATACACCATTTCAGTTTAATGTGAACTGTGTCTGAAAGAACTTTTCATTTCATAAATTCAGATATCAGAAGACAACACAAGTTTGGATTCCTTGACCTTAGAGAACGGCAAGTTCAAGGTTCAAAACTACCCGTGGCCTCCGAACAAAGTCAGTGTCAAGGTCGGGATCCTGGCAAAACTGTGTCATTGTCTCACACGGTAATTATTCCCTTTTGAACTGATCTTGACCCTTTGACCCCATGGATCAACGCGAAACATAATTTTTCAGTATCACTGGCATTATAATGACTAGCTTTAAATGGAGAATGAAGATTAATCTATCTCAACATGACAAAAAAGCACAGAATGGCAGGCACCAACATTCTTGAAAATGAAACAGTAAAGAGGCTAACAGATTCTTACACTTCACCGAGCAAAATAATAGATTTAATCAAGTGTAATATGACGATTTTTTTCTCTCTTTCTATTAATTTATATTCGTATTTACTTCGTCTCTCTATGGCACCCTTGATTTTACAGCATATTGTTATCCTTATTTTGCTGTACAAAGAATTGTCTCAGTTTCTTGACTACCCCCCCCCCCCTTTTTTTTTTAAGAGAACGTTGTTATGGTTATGTGGTAAAAAAATCAAAAGAAACAATGCATCAGAAAAATATGATTTACTTCTATCAATCTGCTAACGTTTTCAAAGTTTATACTATTCTCAAACAGCATGGTGAAATGTGGTCCCCGTCACTGCTTTATGAAATGTCATAATAAGTACATTAATAACCGTGTTTTTCCTCTTCCATTCCATTTCCACTCAAATGTTAATGTCACAGTGTCAGAAATCTTTATACCCAAAGGACATCGCTACTTCTCTGCCCTTTACATCACCTTTATGTCTCAGCACGACGTCCTCACACTGAGCTTTTCTTAGACGGTCTTTCCTGTACTAAGAAACAGACCGCTTGCATGCGCAAAACAACAAGAAAAAAAAATATCAAAAATACTGTTGTAGTTGTTGTTTTTTTTTTTTTCTCGTGTATGCAGTCTTTTAGTTCCCAAGAGAATAGGACTATCTCGACTTTATGTGTGTGTGTCCAGTCAAGTGGGAAGAATGTTTTATGGATAGAAATTTGGAATTTGGTAATTTTAGCGAGACCTCGGTTCTCCACTTCCTCTTCATCCGATTCATAGCAGGCAAGGGATTCTCAATGACGAACTTGCATAGTTACCTGACTGGGAATCGACACGCAGCAAAGATACATTTATTTTCAGTTTGAAGTTTGCCCTGGTACATTGATAGCAGTAGAGAGTAGAGATTTGACCAGCAACGGATAATTCAGACAAATGGCTACTTCCAGTTCGATATCTTTGAAGTGTATCACTATTCCTCCGCATAGCAGGGTGTCCCACCACACAACATTGATACAGATGCACACTGGAAAACTTTCGAACTAATTAACGAACTCTTGCGTTTGCTTTATGTGTACTTTGTTGATTCAAAAGACTGTTACACTGTACTTAGATTTCCCCCTCCCCCCTTTTTTTTCCCTTTTTTTTTTTCCCCACAGGACCAAAAGCAGAGGTGACTTTCCCAAGGGGAAGCTAACCGCGTTCAGCAACAGTGTCAGTCAGGTGGACAGGGCAGCTAGGATTCTCTTCCCTTTGACATTCACCATTCTGAACGTCATCTATTGTGTGGCCTACTATTTGTGGGCTTTCTCAGAGGAATAAAGTTCAGCTATTTGTGGTTATAACTTTGTCAAGAGGCAAGCATTGTCGTCATCAGCATTAAAACGGTTGCTGTCTGTCATCGTTTGACTTTATTTGAACTGTCGTGCTTGAAAACAAGAGCCGTTCTTTCATTTCTTATCAATGCATCAGAGTGAATGGAAAGCGGAACATAAACAATATGTATGCACACTGTTTTTGTATGTATGGTTATAGCCATTTAATGTTAAAATCAAATAAATAATATCGATGGAAGGGAAAATAAACACAAATTACAAAATGCAATAGGAAATTGATGGCAAGACTGATAAATAGATAGATGTTCAATTGAAGGACTGACAAATAGATAGACAAGCAAAGGAAAGACAGACAGGTAAAACAGAGAGGCAGACAGATAGTCCATAAGCATGGACAAACAGATAGGCAGACAAACAGATAAAATGACATTAGACAGACAGAGAGACAGAATGAATGGCTGAAAAGATGATTGGGATACGATGTGTGTGAGAGAGAAAAACAGAGGGGGGAAAAGCAAAGGATGAGAGAGTGATGGAAGAAATAAACAGACTATGAATTATGAAGAATTTCTGAAATACAGGGGGTGAGACAGAGTGAAGAGGAAAGAACAACTTCTTAATTTTTTTTTTTTTTAAGGGAAGTGTATGTGAGACAGAGAGAGAGAGAGAGGGGGGGGGGAGGGAGAGAGAGAGAAATGCAAAAGGAGACAGAGACAGAGCTGTTTGAATGATGATTTTATCTCTACACATCCTGACATCAAACAATCATTTATGCGATCTTAGTCAGTCTTAATTTATTCCGCCTTTCCCATCCCATTTTCTTTGCTATGCAGAGGTTTGTTATCAGACAGTGGAAAGAGGACATTACGATGAGTCAATGTGTACCGCCACAGCTTAAGGCCTTTACAACACCACAAACTTTGTGTTGCCCATGTGTAGCTAGCATATTTCTCATGACAAAGTAAACAGAATTGAGATCGTCATTAGAAGAAGTAGATGTGTGCAGTGTAAAAGCTGTGTCCTGATGTAGTAACCTGCTACGGACGATGGCCTGAAGAGGAATAGAAGCCGGGAGCCGTACTGAATTTTTAGTCAAACGCTACCATTCCTTACACTTCTTCTCTTATTTCGCTGAAGACATAACATGTGTAATGATGTATGGGTTGTTTCATTATTATTGTTATATATAAAGATGAATTGGAGAGAAAATTATTATAATAATATTATGTTGTGTGCAGAGAAAGAAAGTGAGAAGACAGAGAGAGGGAAACTAACAGAAAAGGAGTGAGAGAGAGAGAGGAATAGTAGAAAGTGTGTATTTATGTGTGTAAATCGTATGTAAATATCAAAAAAATTTGATGAGGGGGAAAGATGGGAAGTGGGTAGAGGGAAACCGAAGAGAATCAACGCCCACACATCCTGAAGAGGAATAATTATGTTTTGCCAAGGTCGAAATCCTGTGGCCTATCGACCGCACAAAGCGCTCGCATTGCAAAGGCAGGAAATGCTTTAATCCCTCTCTGTTTTCAGCTGGATGAGAAAGTAAAGAAAGAAGAGTTCAAGAGTTACAGAGGGCAGACAAAGAGAGAGAGAAATTTTGAGTGACATAATGCGTATGCCTTATGGAGTAACACAACACTTCAGCACATGAAAGGAGACAATAAGAAATGAGATGGAGAAAAAGAGAAAGAAAATATTGTCTTTTGAATTGTTTCTTCAAAAGGAATAATTGTCTCAACTTGTTAATAATCATAAATTTGATTTTCTTGTTTTCCTGGTGTAACTAATTTGATCATAATAAAGCTGGCCGTTTGAAGTTCGATCATTCATGTTCTTTGACAATGTCCATCAGTGAATGTATCTCAGAATGTAGAATGTATCTCAGAATGTATCTCTCTCCCTCTGACATTACAGGCCGAATGAAGTGAATTTGGTGATTTGGTTGTTGCACTGAATAAAGCACTGACAATTTAAAGTGTATGGAATTTAGTCTTTCATTTATGTTGCTTGCTATTGTTTAGACTTCGTGTCAAACGATTTAGCCTTTTAAATCTCAGTTTAGTCTATCATCTATCGTTAATTTTACCCAAACATATGATTTCTCTACCCTCTGACAGATCTTAATAAAGATCTCCATTCTCTCACCAGTTCACAAAATAATCAGGCCAGACGCAGCATATTCTCAAAGTAACGCCATAGATCGTAGAGTGCCTCTAAGATCTACGGTAACGCTACATTCCACTTTGGCCATCCAGTGGGTTGATTTCTTTAAATGTTATCCCCATCTCCCTCTGTCTCTCTTTCTCTCAATCTCTCTGCCTCTCTCTGTCTCTTTCTCTGTTTTTCTCTCCCTCTCCTCTATACTATGAATAACTCAAGTCCTGTCTCTCACCGTTTTTCCCTCTCTTGCTCCCATACTCTTTATAACTTCTGTCCCTGTTCCCTCTAACTCCCTCTTATTGTTCATTCTCTCTCTCTCTCTCTCTCTCTCTCTCTCTCTCTGATGTTCTGTTATGTTTCTGCCTCTTTTTCATCCTCCCTCCTTTCATTAACACAAAAGCAAGCACATTGAAACATTCACATACACAGAAGGATGTTGTTTAAATATAATATGCACTGGTGAGAGCGCTGGCTGGTATTGTTGGGGCTGCAAGACATTGCGTGTAAAAGATCTGCATCTACTGCAACATTAAAGATTCACGGATTACACATTTGTTTATAATGTGGCGTTGCTAAGAGAGAACGTAGTGCTAAGGGCAGATGCAGTGTTCTGTTAAAGAGTAACCAACGGGCTCGAGATTCTGCCAAGATCTGGAAACAAAGGCCCAGACTTCGCCATTCAGGTTGTTGATTATTTCTACTCAAATCTCTTTCTTTCTCCTTTTTCCTCTCTCTCTCTATCTCTCTCTTTTACTGTTCATTCTCTTTCTCTTTTACTATTCATAAATCTCTCCCTCCCCCGCCCTCTCTCTCTCTCTCTCTTTCTCACCCTATACATGTATCTCTCGCTCTCTTTTTCAAACTTTGGGCCCAATCCAGTTTAATTACCTTATTCTTGGTGTAAGAGAAGGTTCAGCGTGGAGAGAGAAGGGGAAGGAGGCAGGTTTCAATGGTGAAAATACAAGCTCTAGACTGAAAGATTAGTTAACCTCACAGATAAGTTGAATCATACGTTATTGTCTATAGGTGTCATTTAAAAACTATTTTAAGAGTACGGGGGTGGGAAGGGGAAGAGAGGGAGAGGGAATGCGACTTAATGTAGGCAGGAAATGAAAGAAGCAACATGGGAGAGGAAAAGCAGATGTAGGTGAATGCAGGCTCCCATTTCACATGCAAGAAAAATTTGGGAGGAAGAGAGACTGATATATAAGAAGAGGGTAAATAGAAGGGGAGGATACGGTCGTGAGAGAGGAATGAAGATGAGAACAGTTTAGAATGGGGAAAAACTAGTTTCATGTACTTTCCCAGTAAAAAGTAAATGCAATGCTGCTGATGCGCCGTTAAATCCAAACACATGAATAGATAGCTGTTAGAAATTGCTATAGGAGTGAGGAGTATAGTGTGTTGTTTCGGTTTCGATGTTTGAATGTCTGTCAACCTTCACAGGGGAGGCGAAGGGGGGAGGGGCTATCTCGGCGAGTGTGTTGTGTGTATGTGTGTGTGTGAGAGAGAGAGAGAGAGAGAGAGCAAGTCAGTGAGTTGCTGAGGAAGACAAAAGCGAGTGGGGAGGAAAGAGAAGTGAGGGTGGGGAGAGCGAGGGGGGGGGGGGGGGAGAGGAGGAGAAAGGACCGGTCATACTGAGAATAATCAACGCCCATATGTTTTTTAGTGGCATATGAGGTAAGACCAAGATCGAAATCCTTCTGCTACCTACTCACCGCTCAAAGCTTTCGCATGGTAGTGACAGGAAATGCGTTAATCCCTATCTGTTTTTTTACTGGATGAGTGAGTCCATAACACAGCGACGCGCTCTCTGGGAATAACGACTAGGCTACCACTACCCACCTAGGATAGCGAGTGTGGGAAGGAAACACGCATGCCTGTGTTTATAGCAGCTGGGTAAGTGTTGTGATACATGGCTATGGTAGAGCCACGTTCTTTGAGCACAAGATCTAGCCTGTTCTGGCACAGTGAGGTCGAACTTGGCAAACTTATACTTTATTTATACATTATACCACACTTATTCTTTATTTAAAATGCTTGAGCAGCAAGTCTTTGTAGCCATAGGCCGTCGTTTAGAAAAACAATCCTATCATTTCAAGAACAGCCTTAAAATTTGTCCAGTAGATTAGGTAATAACTAAAAGCAATTTCACAGTTTTAACGGCAGTGCAGTGGATCTTAAATTTATGGTACAAGTTTTCTCATGCAAAAATTAAACAATCCATTGTTAGTAATAATCTTTGCAGTTTTAAACAAGTCTATTTACGTAAGTTACGTGGGCTTATTATTCACATCACGTTTCGCAGTATTTGTTTACTACATAGTTTGCTCTTATCTTCTCTCTCATCTCATTTCTGTCTAACACACCGACAATTTCATCTACACGAGGTATGTTCGTAGGCTTAAAATAAGTAATGTAATTATTCAGTATCTCAGATTATGCTATCTGTACTTTGAGATCATAAATAAATATTCCATCAAAATGAATCATCTTTGGGAAACGTAAATTCTGTTGAAGAAAGATAGGACATGGGAAACACAGGCAAAGGTTGAGGAGAAGTGTAGTTATTTAAAATTTATTCATAAGTATCTTTTAATATTATTATGCACGATACAAATTCTCGAAAGTTCTGTTCTAAGACTGCATATTGTATCCAAGGTAAAAAAAAAAAAAAGTGGAAAAAGAAACCCTAAAAACCATCCACTAACATAGCAAATGAAATAATCCTAAACAACTGGGAATTTCTTGCACTTTAGAACTAATTTAAAAAGTGACCGAAGTAAATTTTCTTTGTCAGTGACAGAATTTTCAAGCCGCAGCAGCTTCCTTGATCTGTCTTGTACCGACGATACTCTTGACATTTTTAAGAATGTACATGTTTCGTCGCCTGCATCAAAAAGTCCTGCAAGCGACATTTTCCAAATTTTACAGAAGAGGCAAAAAACGTCACCATTTTTACAGTTTAGTAATTATTTAATTGAAAGTTGGATATATGTTAATGAAAACAACACAAAGAAGTTCCTATCAAAAGGACTCACAAAAAAGTCATGTCCACCATAACAGACGGATGAACAGGAATTTAACATTGGACATTGAAAGAAAGTTGAGATCCAAACTCTTGCATAGGACACATACAGAATTTCTTCACCTAAATTGATAAAAATTGGTGTGTGACTGGAACATAGAGGGTTTTAATAGAGTGGGCTTGAACTCAGATTTATTTTGTTTAAAATACTAACTTTGTTGTTTAAAAAAAAAAAAACGAATATTTCAAAGTAAAAGTGAGCTTATTATCATATAGCTTGACATTAGGCCTTTGTCGACTGTAAAATTATCTTAACCTTCTCGGTCACAATGGATGTAGCCCACCCGGATGTTTTACAAAGCATTTTCTACATCGAATATTTCAAACAAGTTTTCAGCCAGACTCCCTATATTCCCCTGTCAACCATCAAAAAAAAAAAGAAAATATGGAAGAAAAAAAACAACAAAAAAACGTTACTATGTTGTTTTTTTTTTTTAATTATGAATTTTTTGTGAACATCACTGAATTCATTATTGGTAATTCATTGGTATGGTAGGTGCAAAACACCCACACCTTAAAAAGAAGAGTAAACTCTGTAACATTCTCTCAGCCATACAAGGGTGTAATGCACCCAAGCCCTTCGATGTGTGTTTGCATGTGTGAGTAATGCTTGAAAGACAGATGAGGAGACCGATAGATGATAATTTTCCAAATATCGGTATAACCCTCATCATCTTCCCTTCGCATTTTGCCCAGTGCCCATTCATTCATCAATTCGTCCTTTGTTTAGAGTTTAAGATACGTTTAGCAGTTCTCTCAGAAACTGGTCTGTTTTGTTGGTGATGTGCTGATCCGTTTTTGGTTACTATGTCAGCTCTCTCATTGCCTGCAATGTTGTGGTATCTGGGATCCACTGTAAGGTCAGCTTGACGGCAGTGATGTTAATGAATTGGTTGAGGGCACTGATCAGGCTTTTGTCTGTGAAATTGTTGAATGAGTCATATTCCAGTGTCTGTAAAATAGACATTTCATCCGAAAAGATGACAGCATGTTCCATTCTCCCTGGGTAACAGATGGCAACTGTTCTGATCTGCTGGATAATAGTTTCAAATGCAAAAGCTTCACCTTCGTAGTTTGAGCACAGTGCTCCACAGGAATCGTAGAGCTCATCGCCTATTTTATCATGACAGTGGGACACATAATAAAAACAGCTGTACAGTAATTACTTCTGCAGTTGATATCATGTTGTTATAGACAGACTGCCTGTTACACCCTTGATGAAAAATACTATGCTAGTTTTGACTTGTGTTCACGGATGTCTGACAAATATTTATTTAGAAACAACTAAGGTATGTTGGCATGAACGAGGATTCAGAACATGAAGAGTTTGACAGAAGATAAAGCTGATGAGAACATACTGAATAGACAGCTCAATGATAAGAAAGAGTGAAGAAGAGGAACAAATATATACTGAATGTCTGCCTACTACATCAAGTGTTGATCTCAACGTTTCTGGCCTGTTTCCCTGGCACATCTCAGAATCTAGGAGCACAATTCTTTGATATGCATGTTGAAATACCTGATTCCAAAACCTTAAATACCGATGCTTCTGCAATTGTTGCACTTCCTTCAAGTGAGTCCCCCGTTGATGAAATTCCACTGTTGTACACAGGCTCTGATAAAACTGAGTGGTCCAACATTCCATTACTTTCATCACATACACCAGTCAGAAATCTTAGAAGAATCTCTAAAATCAGAACACCATCAATTGATCATGTCACAAGTCCAAAGCCCCCCCCCCCCTTGCTTATGTTTATAATTAATTAATGACTTTATTGACGCTGTAATTATTTGCACAAACCTTAAAGGACAAGTTAAAGGTGACAAGTGGGAAAACACAGACAATACAACAAAGGAAGGTATGGACAGCATGGACAAAATGGCCCATGAATATACATGCAAGAGAAGAGCAAAAACAAAATATCTGTTGGATGTTTCTACAATTTCCACCCGAGATCTGGTGCATCAAATTCCGAGTGACATTTCATCTCATCCAGATAGGAAACAAATGTTCATCATGCAGATTGCAAGACCCATGATGAGAGGACAGATTGAAGGGAGAAGTCATCTGCCAACATTGCCAATAATTGCTTTCAAGAAAGTCATTGACTCTCACTGAAGAGAGTAAATCCTGATTATCAAGAACCAGCCAGCACATCGGCAGCCTCTCCCCCTGAAGGATCAGAGAGTAAACAGTTCAGATGTGCCTTTTGTTCATCGACATCAGATGCGCTTCATGTGGCAAGTTCTTCTGTAGAGCCCACAAAAAATACCAATTGCCCTTCAAGCTAAATTTCTGTTGTTTTTTGCAAGATTATATTCGCAAAAAATAGTCTCTTTCTCTCACACACACACATGCACACAATCACACGCACGCACTGTGTGTCCATTCATAACTTTCATGTTCGAGATGAAATGCAATGACATCTTCCAAATAATGTGTAAAGCACAAACTTGTGGCTAATTTTTTTCTATAAAAAAAATGTCAACTAGTATCATTCCTGTATGTCCATGGCGTATCTCTATACTCAATATGGCGAAGAGAAAAAGGAGTGATATTCTCCTACAAGTCTCCTGTATGCGGTTCAAACATGGCTCTTGTGTAGACTCGAACGAACAAAAATAATATAAATTCATGTGAAGTACATTGCAGGAGTTTAGCACTAAAATATTTCGCAGAAAGGTCATGTGGAATTTTACAACATCATTTCTATTTAACACAGAGGTTTCATCTTTTACACAATGTGAGGCTTGCTCTCCACAATGACATTAGCCCAAAAACGATTTTGAAAAAAATGGTCTATACAGGAGTTTTTGACAGGAGTTTGTTACAGGAATATTATGCCTCTTCAATTGTGAAGAGAATTTCCTAATGGAAATAAATAAAGTATATTTACTTTTTAAACAAAAATAATAACAAAAACAAAATATATACATTCTTAAAAAAGTGCATACACAGGAAGTGGGGAAAAAAAGGTGAGCAGTATATGTCCGTGTCTGTCTTTTCGTGCAACACCTGCCTGAAATTAATTCAGATTCAAGTGTTTTATGTCAGGCACATGCCTTTGATTTAATCATAACAACTTTCGTGCTATGGCCTTCCATTCCGTTATTCTAAATCCTATCGAATATCGAGGTAGACTAATAGAAAGAGAAAAAAGTGAGAAAAGAGTGGGAGTGAGGGAAGAATCAGAAAGAGAAAAAAGAGTCGGGGCCGGAAGGTGGGGGCGGAGGAGGGGGGAGGCGGCAGAGAGAGATATAGATAGTGGGGGTGGGG
>JBCEWB010651331.1:610-17602 GCA_039654565.1 Peronia peronii
CAGCAAACATATAGATATTTTCTATAAGGTAATAAAAAATATGTTTAATGTCTCTTGTCTGCCCAGGTTTTCCATCTTCTTAATTCAAGTTTTTATAATTATCAGAGGCAATACAATACATGACATTATACAATTGTTTTCAAATTTAAAGAGTCAGGTTCAAACAAGGTTCAATCGATATCTCTGTTTTATGACCTACCAAGATTATACTCTCAGATCTTAATGCCCATTAACTCTCTGATTCGGATTTTTAAGTCTCAATGTTCCATGCAGTGTAGCTGACAGTATTTACTTGCCATTTCCCTTTCCATATTCATTTGGCATTGATCAGCACTACCATTCATGATACAAAATGATTGAGGTACCTTCCAATCAAATACATGTGTTTCAGAAATCTCTTTTCTCATTATTTTCTAGAGTGTAGACTTACTCTTTAGAATCATGTTTGCTATCTGTACCAATATAAAAGATTTAATGCTGTGTTTCTGAATTACTGCAATATATTTACAGGGATGTCAACTGACTTCATGGAATGTCAGAAAATTTTGCACCTTTATTTCAGTCAGTTGGTGCTGTCTACTGATGTAATAATGTTAGCATAATAAAAACTCAAACCACTGTGTTAACAGAGCTTTGATGTTTCCACTGGAATGTCGGGTGATAATGATTTTACCATTTTTTTAAAAAAAAAATGTTCTTTAAGAAAGCATAAGCTCTATGCATGACCATCATTGTCTTTTTCTTTTCAATGGGAATGTTGCATGCTACTCTGGACTGATCTATCATCTAGATCTAGTCCTTGCTCAGGAATGACTCCCATCTTGCTTTGGTCTTTCTCAAGACCATTGTCAGATTATTGTTCTTTTGTCGAGGGATTCATATGCTGAATTTCAATCAATAACTTTCGCACAATCACTTGACTGTGAACTAACAAGTTTGAGGAACTGAGTACAATGAACTTCTATTAGATCTTGGTCTTCAAATAATCCGACAGACAACAGATCACCTCTCATGGAGAATATAAGCCACATTTTATCACATTTCTGTTTTTGCATACACGGTGTGGGACTTGTATATTAATAACTAATAATACATGTAGGCCTAAAAATGGAGCACAATACGGCCGTTGGCTAGTCAGAAAAAATAAAATTGGATTTCAGACTGCAATTATGAGTTTGATATCCCTTTATTTAAATTTGCAATGGCAGAAAAGTAACGAGTCTTGGCCCTGTTATGCTAAAACCTATCTACTTAGCAGCTGACACTGATATGATAATCATTTTATTTTCATTCTGTGCATGTCACCCTTTCCTTCCTGCTCAATGATAATATGCCCTTATGAACAGTGCAAACTGCACAGCATCATCAGCATCACACTCAAAAGCAAATGCTGTGGTGAAAAGTATTACAATGCAATCTATAACAGTCATGAAATAATATATACAATAACAAAGAAAATTCAAAGGTAACAAATGAAGGCATTTCACATGTCAATATCCTGAGTTGATAACAGAGCCAACAGTCGTAAATGGACTGAACAAGAGATGTCTCAGATCCATTATTAATTATGGCACAAATAAAAAGATAAGCTGTAAAAAATAAAGCATATAGAAAATACATATAATATTTAATCCTGGCCCAAGAACATCCCTGCATGAACACTATCATATCACAGGTTCCCCAACATGTTCAACTGTAAGTTGTAACAATTCTATACTTCTTGCCAAGTGAGCTACCTATATCCCAAGTCTCATGATGTTTCACATAAAGCTCAGAGCTAATGCAACAGAGGACTAGTGGAGAAAAACTACCATGAGGAGATCAATGCCATTGGACTTAGAATGGACTAAATGATAATATTAATATAGGTAAAACCATTTATGACATGCAGCAGGATATCATAGGAATATAAGATTATTCATCTCTCACTGTCTCTGTTCTTTTCCCCTAATCTCTCTCTAACCAATACAAACCATTATACATGCCAAAATCCAAATTTTACAGCACTTTTTGCACAACTGGATTCTCATCGATCAAAGGATAAAACAAATACTGCAAGAAAAGTATATTATATAAAAATGGATTGAAAATATAGTGACTAATTTTCACAAACATTATTAACTCATTTGCTACGTAGCTTTTTTTCACATGTGGCCAGCACTGTTCTATGAGAAGCAAAAAAATGCATTTGACCTTGGTGAAAACACTGTAAATCAATGCAATCAATAATAGTAATAGCAATATCAATGAAAAGACTACTGAATGAGCCGTTGAGACTCACATGTTTTGTGTATAAATAGAATGGTACAGATCAGATTTCTCTAAACTTCACTACTACCAAACCAATTTAAGGGACTAAGTCGTCAAGCCAAATATTTGACGTATCGGAGTCTGATAAAAAAATCCCACACCAAATATTCAGCATGTTGGAAAAAAAAAGAGTTTAATCATGTGAGCAACAAGAAAATAATAGGCAAAGGCACAGAGAATAATATATGAACTGTGCACTAGAAACAATAATAAGTAACCATCAAAAAATTTCTGGTCTCTTGCAGATACAATATTATTAATCAGTAATATTTTCAATTTTGCCCAATTTAATATTTAATACAATATCATCACAATATTTACCTTTAAATACACACATATATGTATATGTGAAAATATTTTTAAGTTTGCCTGTCTGAATGGTTAAAATAATATTGTAACAATAATATCTTTTGGTTAATGCGGAGGTATCAGAAACTTCATCCTAAGGAGTTCAGTATTTTCTTCATAATTTCTATGCAAACTTTACATCAAGAAAACAGAGGACAAAGATCTGGTTAACAAAGACAGAAGAAGGTTTTCATAACAGACTTATTCTGAACAGTTTTATCAAGATATGTGTCTGAAACGGTCAATGAATAAGTGAAAAGATTCTCAAACTGCTTAGGGGTCAATGTGAGTCAAAGAGCTTTTAGCTGCCTTCAAAGCATCTTTCAGGTAGCCCATAAAGCGATGAACATCCTCAAAGCTGCAGTACACAGGCACAGGAGCGATGCGTATAACACCTGGTAGACGCTTGTCACACTGAGAATAACAGTTCAGACAAAAAAATTAAATTTTTGGACATCATCAAGCACAAAACTAATAATAATAAGGCATGGGAAGGAGGGATTAACAGCCTACTGGAACATTCATATTGCTTCACTTTGAGTCACGAATGGACTTGTCTCAGTTGTTAGTGATGACATCATTTCACATTAAACTCTTGCACAGATGTCCATGCACTATAGCAACTTTGTCTGATTGATATGTTGCGATACACATTTTAGCATGGATAACTCAAACCTGCCAAGGAGTCAAAAATGTGCCGAAAAAATCTAGCATTCAAGATATGAGGGAACTGCCACAGGAAAAAGGTAATCAAGGAAGTTCTAAAGGCCCTAACTGACTGCTGTATCTAACGACAAATCTGGTGACCCTGGCTAGCCAATCTGCATTGCATAAAGGCCTTGTCCAGACGTAACAGATGTCAATGAATGATAGTTGTAAAAGGAGAAAGTGGTTAGGAGTAGCACGAGGGGAAGGCAAACAGCATGAGGCCTTGTAAAGCCCAAAAAGGAGTTCACTCCTACAAAGTTTTCTTTGATTATGAACTAGATCTATATTAGTAAATATGTTTAACTCATTCTTGCTTGATTTTATAATGTGACATCTTTTCCCTCATTAAATCATCTCTAACAAATGTTTGGTATACTGCTCTGTTAAGATAAAATCTCTTCACTCATATAATTTATAAGGATCTCAGTACTCGACAGATATTGTATGCTTTCCAGAAAGCTGAAAATATTTATGAGCGTCTCTTTTGGGTCTGTCACGGTAATAATAGACTGCAAAACGTTTAGAGCTTGTATTTGTATAGGAATAAGCACTATATAAATGCTATTATTATTATTTGCACAGACCTATGTAGTTTCATAAAGAGGCCACTGGAATGAATTTCAAATTTCAGAAGTAAAAAACCACTATTTGTACTTACCACAACACCTCTCTTTTCCAATTCCTTGAACACCTGATGTAAACAAACATTAAATGATAGGGAAAGCTGTGCTCCTCTTTGCTGAGGATCAGAGGGAGTGAAGATGTCAACATAAACATTATCCTTATCATCCTCTGGCTTCTGCCCGAAAGGCCTTTGGTATGACTGCTTTATTAGAGCTTCCAGGTACCCAGTCAAAAGGAGAGACTTTTTACGTAGTTCTTCCACACTTGTCTTGTTGAAAATCTGAAGTCAGAGAAAGGCATTTTCTTCAATGTAAAAAAAAGACATAACAAGATGATATGCCAAAAATAACTCTAAAATTAACATACACATTCAATATGAAAATGTATCACACGATTTACTAGCTGTCAATTTCCTACAGGAAATAAATTCATGAAAATTATAATAAAGTAATCTTGAAGACATTCAATAACTGAAATCAAATGACAACAGAAAGAAAATATTATTTATGAAATATTCACTATATATGCAGGCAGAATGCATGAAGACAAGAGAGATGAATATTTCAGTACAAAATTTTATTATAATTCACATAAGCTCATAACTTGTAATTGCAGCATGTGTGTATTCAAAAGTGCAATTTTAACTGGAAATAAGAATATTTTACAAAACTTCTCATTAATATTTTTTTTTTTTAACATTGTCTGCATCCACAGCCATTGTGTAATATATCCGTACACGGAAAAAGACATTTAAGACAAATGTCTTGTTCTAAAATAGCAACAGATCTTGTTTCCAAAGCTTACCTCTAGACTAGCTTTGAGAGGTACACAAAGAAAGCCTGGAGTATTACTGATTCTGTATCCTCGAGCACCAGGAATGAGGTCCATTTCTGGAATAAAGAATCAAATCTCTCACTCCAATATCCAAAAACATTACAGGCTGCCAAGAGAACTTTTTTTCTGAATTCTCCAGCAGCCACTATACAAACTAAGACTATTCTTAGTCTATTGATTGTTTTTTTTTCTCCTAAACTTTTCAGACAAATCACCATATTGCTGTTTCTTATTTCATTTCAGAAAATCTACCCTTTTTTTCGACAAAATGGGTCTAGAATTATCAATCCATAAGTAAAACTCTGTCAAAGACTGAGAGATAACTTCATTAATTTAGTTTCAGTGCCACTGATTAATGTCATATTTCACAATTCTGAATTATGAAAAATGTGAATTACATGTAATGAAAGAAAAGGTTCTCTTACCCATTAATACTGACCCCATCTATTAATTCCAATTTAGTCTTCATATCCTTGAGCTATGTATCAGTAAGTGCATCTTTGTGAGAAGAAGTGTGAGTAACAATATCAACTTAGACTGACTTTCACAAGACAAGACCATTTTTATACCTCTGCACTAAAGTTCTCTTTCAACAAGAGAAGAAGTCTCATTCCATATATAGTTAGCCTGTCTTAACCACTGATTTATATGTCTCGTGGCCAGTCGAAATGAGACATAAGTCACTGGGTTAGAGCTGAGAAATCGGGCTTTGAATGTGATGGGGGAGGGATCAGACATCGAATTTTTTTTTTTATTGCAGAAATCGAAAATGCATTCATTTCTGAACAAGACAGTATCAGTCTTACCCTCGATTTATAAATATTTCTTCATTAAAACTTGATTTTTGTGAGGTAGGTATGTAGATTTATGTGTTCGATCGTCCATTTAAACTCAATTTTCTCAGAATCTCGGTCATTGCTGAGGGGGTCTCCTCTTGTCTCTTTAAACTGCAATATCTCTGGCTAGAATAAAGCTTTTTCATCACCTGAAAGAGTATGAAATAAGCTTTCACATGATACCAAAAACCCCATATGGTAAAAAATCACTCTGACTGGCTGTGAGACATAGACAGACCTGTCTACCCTCACAACAGTGGAGGGGGGATATCTGACTAAAAAAGGAGGGAAAATCAGGGAAAAGGAGGGAAATTTACTGACCCATAGTTCCTACTCTGAATTATTATATATTACATAACAAACCAATAGAAAATCCGCATGTGAACTTAAGGTTTCACTCAATATAAATATTACACATTAAATTAGATCTGCATTTCTTACATTCTTTGCAGATTCATAACATAGTAAACAGTTTTACTTTAATTCAAGTATAGATCTAGTGCATTTTGCCCAACATGTATTCACAAAAGTTTAGAAAATTCATTGCACAAATTTCTATTCTTTTGTGCCATTCTCTTACACTTCTGAAGGAGAACACGCGCTACCACTTCACTGTAGAGTGGGAAGGAGAGTATGTGGTAGGTTCACGGTCAGCCCGTCACCTAACATCCCTGCTTTCCCTTTGATCCAATGCTCTACCACTGACCGGCTTTTCACATCTATCTGCTTCCGCAAGTAACAATTAGTAATATTGAACAACGGATTCTTGAGGGTTCTGATTGCTCGTGGGAAAGTAGAGGACAGTGTTGGTGGGCTCACACAGTTGGCGGGACTGAGTGCGGATGGGGGGATAGCAATGGATGGAGAGAGGAAAACTGAATGGACTATAACTGATTCATGGCGTTGAGGCGGTTACATTCTGGCAGTGAGGTATCACAAAAAGAAGTAGGTGTAACAGTCATTTCATAGACAGAAAATAGCCCATGAGTGAGACAACCTCCGTCATGAGTGCTGGCAGGGATATTTGAATAGAATGACAGGCCAGTCAAATTTCACACTAAAATTATAGCGGAATCGATCTTTTTTTTTTTCATCCCTCTTACGTAAGCAAGCAGGCAAGGCCAATAGGCTTACATGATGATGCACGTTAAGGGCAACCTGTCGTCTTCTGTCCGATGACTCACCCGTAAAGACATGTATTCGTAAGCTAAATAGGTCGTCAGCATCTGACCAGACTTTTGAGTGAAAGATCCCAGGACGAATCTACATCGTTTACATCATGGTCGGCAACAAGTGGACTGAAAGTGAAAACATAAAACGAGGGGCGGGATGGGACACCACAGTTAATCAAAGATTTAGGTTGGAAAGGGAACAACACGAGGGATTGTGAGCCAAGCGATGATCGGATCATGAATGATGGGCGCACGTGAATGACCACTTAGCATGAGAACGGAACGGGCAGAGCGTAACACATAACACTATATGTCTGGACTGGGCTACATCACATACTATTGGCCTACAGACACAGGCCTTGGCAACGGCGGCAGGCAGGACCACTGCCCATAGCAACAAACGGGAGAACGCAGTTTTCTTGCTGGACTGTGAGTGAAAACTATACTCCGGCGGCATTCAGGATGACGCCAAAGCATGAAATGCGGGAAAACTAGTAAAAAATATCCGAATTCATCAGAATATGGGAATTTTTATTCACAGCGCAGGAAGGCAGGATACTGAATCGAAATGCGGGATGACCCCGCGTAGGCAGGTCTGCATATATCACTGAATGGTCTAAGACAAAGAATTCTGTTATCACTGGATGAAAAGAACTTACTGTTATCCATTACAAAGCGTGTAGACATATCATGACCCCACCAGCCTAAAAGTCGAGGAAAGTCATTGTCTCTGTACTTCTCATGAATAAACAGCCCTGCTAAGCCTCCAGCACTCGCATTCAAGTACTGAAACAATAAATGTTGCAAAATGTGGTGATACTATGGCTACAATTACTAACACTTTATTTTTTGTCCTGTCAACAACAAACAAACAAACAAAAAACAAAACAAAAAAAACACTAAGCTGGTATCTGAAAAAAATTTATGCTCAAAATGATTAGCTAAAACAAACAGAAGTTTGATGCGCACAAAAAAAATATATTTCAATAACATAAAGATATCTCCACAATAGTCGGAAAGCCAGTAAACTTGAACAGTCGCAATCAGGTTGACATGACAGAATGTTCATATTATCAACCTGTTAATAAATTAGAAGCAATATAAAACAACAAAAATGTGGAATTGTTACTTCCACCAAATTAAAGAAAAAAAAGACAAAACGATATCTCCAAATTTCCATGAAAACTACAAGAGAACCCACGGCCTTCGTGGGAGATGTTTTAAACATAAGTCAAATCAATATTGCCCTGCGGCTCAAAGTGTTTGGCAAGCGTGGGCAACTCGATGTTGGTATTTTGGATTCTTAAACTGAATGTCACTCAAAGAAAACGTGTCTGATGTTCTGAACCTGTCCTTCTATAAAACTTACAATTCGGATCATAAACTCTCGCAAGTAAACTATTCAATTATTATTACCATTTTACAATAACATCAAATATAGAAAGCTTTTCTCGGCTTTATGTAAGTAGAAACACAGATCTTTATGCAACAATGTCATTTGCCAAATTTCAATTTTACTATTACATTTAGTAGTTTTCAAGTCCATAAGTCTTTTATGGGTTATATTACAGATTAATAGTATAGACTGTAAGGCCCAAATTGAAAACAAAAAAAATCATGAGCTATTTCACAGTGTTAATGCTACAAACACACAGCACAACAACGGGCACATAATGTCAGCTTCTCTTAGCACATGTACAACATAAACCCTACACTATTTGATAACTGAATCATGGACTGAGAAAAGTGGCAGACCTAACATCAGGAACTTCTAAAAAAAAAAAAATAAACAAAAAAACACAGACCCAGGAAGTCAAGTGAATACAATGATGTGAACAATAAAGAGAAATAATAAATAAAAAATTAAACACAGTATAAGTTTGTCGCTGTATTCGTTACATCAAAATTCAATGACATTAGAGACAGCACACTTACCTTGTAAGTGCACCAGCAGGCAAAGTCCACTCCCCAATCATGCAGATGAAGTGGAGCATTGCCAATAGCATGAGCCATGTCCCATCCCACATAGCATCCCTGATAAATATAAAAATGCCACAGGTATTAGAGCTCATGGAAGTGTGTGACAAGATAGGACTGGAAAGAAAAAAATTACTGCAATATCTCGACAACAAAAGCGTATTTTTTTTTCTCAGGTTTCTCACTTTTCCACCCGACCAATGAATTGGACAAGTATAAAAACTGAACTCCAGTTCAAACTTACAGGTGTCACAATTGTCCATGACATTTACCAACTTTTGCTGCCCAGAGTAAGTTGTATCATAGACAATATGGAAGATTTCAAAACGTTACTTTTCAGTGTACTAGTAAACGTAAAAGGTCTTGAGAAGTCAGTAGAAATTAGACAATACAATTATTATTTACAAACCAGAACAGAAAAAAAAAAAACCAACAGAAAATATAAAAAATAAAGCATATTTAATAGCTATGTAATAATCAATCATATGGAGATTCTGGAAATTAATGTCTTGTTTCAGTAATTAATACGCAGTGTGGCATCTCACAGCACTGTCTCACTGAACATATGAGTGATATCAATATCGCCCTCCTCTTATCATCTTACAAAATTAAAAAACACAGAAAATACAGATCTTTTCATAAACAACCCTCCCCCCCCTCCCCCCCCATCTCATTTTGATAGTCATTTTCCCACTATCATAACAAACTTTTTTTTTTTTTTTTTTTAATAAAGCCTGCCAACATAACAGCATACTTGAAATTACATGAACAAATCAAAAATGTTATCAAATATACAACGTCATTCACCGAGCGGTTGTGATTCACTCATTATTCAATGAAGTGAACACAGCTCACCCAACACATCAAAGTGCAGAAACACAATGTATCTGTCTCAGATCCACTACACACTGGTGCAAACATCAGAATGACCCAGAAAATTCCCCAGATACTATTTGGCCATGAGGGTCACTCTGATAGATTTGTTCCGACTAAGTGAACGGCTGGAAATCCTCGTCTAATTTTAGTAAGGGGGTACAAACACTCCAAACTGTTCACTACCACTGACACAGAAAAACATATAAAAATGCACGGGACCGGTGACAAACATCAGTGGGTGTTCTATTTTTAGCAGAGGGGTACAAACACTCCGGCTGGGATTTCCATGTTTTTGCTTAGTCGAATATGAACTATTGCCTTGCATTTCAGAAAAATCTTAAATATGCAAACTTGATTAGTGAGTAATTTTCCACCAATATAAATGTAACCCTCGACTCTCTAATGCTTTTGTTTTTTGCTCTGCTTATGATGACAAGATGTTCTAGTGTGTCCATACAACTAAGATACCCTCACCTTGGCTTGCCCTGCTTTTGTTATTGTTTCCATTTCAAACAGCTGTCCTGTGTAGTACTGGATACCTGGGAAACAAACCACAGCAATCTTGTCCCCTTCCTTCTCTATAATAGATAAGATGTCCTCCGTTCGCAGTGTGAACTCACCCTGTATTTAAGGAAACCAAAGGATAACATTATTTTTAATTTCAATGCAATTGTCAGCTTTACACAATTCGGGAAATATTAATCATCTCTTACAGTCCTAACATCCAACCTGATCCTACCAATATAGTAGCTATAAAACAATCTATATCTGTCTGAGCCTTTTCACAGAGTAAAAACTGACAACTATAAGAACACCTTTATCAGCACATTGAAAGGCTGGTCCAGCCATGGCCAATCATGCTGGGCTTGACATGAAATACTGTGAGCCTTCACCAGGTTAACTGATAAACTTATCAAGTTCTAATATGTACCTAGATTTGATAAAACAATGTCAACTGCCATTTTGAGGTAGTTTCAGAAACTGTATGAATATTCTATTAACAGATTAAAACATTGACTCATTGTCCACTGATTAAAGATTATTTTAACCACAGTATGGATATTTCAAAATGATTTTTTAAATATGTATAAGATCTGAAAGTTCATCATCATGCATGTGATTCTTGTCGAAAACAAGATTGCCAATAACTAGTCAGTAGTAAATTACTTTATCTGCTAATTATCAGTATCTTGTTTTCTAGAAAAGTGCCTAAAAAATAGAAGGACTTCAAGCCATGCCATGTTTCTACAAAGTAAGTCATTTTGGTGGGTGCATACTGCTTCACATCATAGAATCGCGTGCACAAACCCAGAGTCTTACAATGAAAAAGACAGATGGAGTGCCATATAGGTTTCACAAGAATCTTCCTTAGCCGAGAATTTGAAAAAGACATCATCACATGGCATTTTACATTTCTAAAAAATTTAATGTTATCTTCGTGTCAAACGCGCTGGAACCAGTCACCTGCATAACGCAATAGAACATAGCACCTATAAACCTATCTCAATCTTCATAGAAAGAACAACCTTGTAACTTCTGCTTTACTATAAGCTTTGAGGTAACTGTGATAATTAACATACTCCAAAACTTTAAGAATATTAGTTCATTAAGGCTTACGCACAATTGTACATGCTCATCTATTTTATGCCTTGGGTAAAGTTTAAGATAAATAAGTTTTTCATGCAGCTTATATTTCCATTCTTTCGTTCACTTTTTTTTTTCATTTATCTTCACCAAGATAACACAATAGTCCATCTGAAATATCAAGGCATAACTGACTTACCTCTCTTGGTTCAACACATATCATAACATCCTTGGGATCAAAGCCATGTAGTCGTGACTGACTTTCAAAAGCATACTGTGAAAAACATGAAAACAGATAGCCAGTTTATTTCCAAATGTATGATTCAGATCAACTCTGACAAGTTCATATCAAAAAAATTTTTTTTTAAATCCCCAAACTCTTCTATTTCTCAGTATACACCTTAAAAAATAATTTGGAAAATACAGAACTAGAAACACATTCAAAGGAAACTTTTTACCTATGTGTCATTCTGAAATGTTCATTTCTCAAGTTAAGAGTCTACATGTACATTCTATCAATTAAATATCTTTAGTTATTTTAAGTATGCCAAATGAAATTCAGTAAAGGTGTATCTTAAAGAAACTATTTATTCTATATCACAATGAAGCCTACATAGGACTTCTTGACAGACCACATGCCTGCTCAAGTTCCTCTCCTGCTTCCACCCCTTTATAAGATAAAATATCTGAAACTAGCCACTGCTAGGACTTGAAGAATGGGTTGCACTCACAAAGAAAAATGCATGTGTAATTTGTCATTCCCTGTCACACAGACTATTCTCATTACAAAAGTATCCATAACCTAATTTCACTGCTCTGATCAGACCATTTGATAAAGGAGTAAGTTTACACTTCTGGCCAAGAGGATTTAAGTCATTCCTGTTACATCAAATGGGGCAGCTTTTGTCTAATACCACAAAGAAACATGTGCAAATGGTATGGCTTGCGAGCACAAGAGAACTTAAAATCCAAGGTCCCTGTTAAAACAGGCAACAAAATATTTGCTTAACTTGTGAATGATTTAAAAAAAGAAAAGCCAAACAATTTCTCTGTGGAGATAATAATATACAAGAAAATATGTTGGTAAAAATGGATTGAATGGTGTAAACAAACTGAAGAAACCAGCATAAGTATACAGAAGGCTGGGTCTGGGCCACTCCCAGCGCCCATTTCTATTGGCTTTGTTGGATACAGGGTTGTTGTCGCAGGTCTGGACCATTTTTTGTATGTGACTAAATCACAAAAACCCCGAGGAGGTACGGTGGGTCTGGACCACTTTTTACATAGGTGACTGAGTCAGCACTGTAGCTCCCCTTATACAAAACGCTGGTTCTGGACCACTTTTTGTTGAGAGCCTCCTACCCCACAAGGAGACTCCCAGCATCAATTTCTGTTGGCTTTTTTGGATACAAAACTGTTGTCGTGGATCTGGACCACTTTTTGTATGAGTGATTAAGTCATAAAAATCCCGAGAAGTACGCTGGGTCTGGACCACTTTTTGTTGGAAGTCTCCTATTTCCCTCAAAAGGCACCCATTTTACAGGCTAATTTTATTGGATCAAAATTGTTGCCTGTTGTCAATATTAAACAAATAAATTTCAATTGATATACCTAAGGTATATGTATTTCCAAACATGAGGGGATATAATAAGTGTGCATGGTTGAAAAGAGGTGAGTTGAGAACTGTGGAAAAAGCTGTTGTCAAAAGTATTGTAAATTTCACCTTGCTAAAATCGCAAAGGCAGCAAAATCCCAGTACCCTGTAAGTTCTGCGGTAAAGGGATTCAGAGCAAAATAGAAGTATGTCAGGCATGTGGGCAAGATACAATTTGCCAACACATAGCTTTGGAGAAGAAATCCAAAATACAGTTCAATTTGGTATTAACTCATCTTATTTTGGTTCGAACACCCATTTAGAAAAATGGATTTTATTATAAATACTTATAAGTATGGTGAATAAGATGTTTTCAAACATGCAAGAAAATGCCATGGACGAGCCCATTCCTGAGGCTGTCAAGAAGCACTTGCAAAAGCCTTTACAACCTAAAAAACATCAACCTATTCCTCCACCATGTAAAAAGAAAGCTTAGAAAAGAAAAGCCACAAAAGAGGAATTTGATCCAATTCCTCCCGTCAAACGCATAAGATCTGTGGAGGAGTACCAGAAGGAACCACTAGACGTGTTTACCGAGAAAAAGACTGGCAAACTAGTCTTCGCATAAACACCATGGGTAATTGGTAAATTCCTGCGAGACTGGCAGATGGATGTTCATAAAAATAATCCATACCGCGCTCTTCCTAAGATCTTCCTCGAAGAAATGCGTCCTAAAATTGAAAAAAAGCTCAAAGAAGAAATCAGAGAACTCAGTAGTATTAAGTTTCAGCTGGCTCTCAAGATCCAGCTCCGAAAAGCCAGTCCTGATGGAACTGAAGAGTTCTACATCATAAACAAGAGGTCCTCTTACAGACGAGTGAGATCGAAGGGACACTTAAGCAAGCTTTCCCCAAGATCCAAGAGACTCTTGAGAAGTGGACTCAAGAGAGGATCAGGGTCGATCGTCGATCAGGTAGAAACTCTTTGGTTGGACATCGCTAGATACCAACCGCTGAGAGGTGGTTCATACATTCCACTTCCAGCAGCTTTGAGGAACAAGAAAGCAATCGTAAACGTAAAAAGCAAAGGTAATGATTGTCTTAGAGACAACATTGTCGCAGCTAAATTTCCAGCAGCACATCATGTAGATAGGCAATCTAGTTATCCTACCAATGCCTATGATGGTTTAGACTTTACTGGAATAGACTTTCCAGTGCCTGTTTCCCAAATTCCTCAAGTGGAGAAGTTGGACAATTTGGCTATTAATGTATTTTGGGTGGGACAAAGGAGTGATTATCCATCATATTAGCAAACAACCAGAAAACATACCTAGGATTAATCTAATCTTGATTGAAAAAGCAGGTAAATTCCACTACGCGTGGATCAAAGACTTCAATCGCCGCCTCCATGATCAGAATGCAACTAATAGATGAAAGTACTTCTGTGACCGCTCTCTGCACGGATACTCCAGGGAAGACCTGTTGGAAGCCCACAAACCAGGATGCCGTGGGATTGGACAAACTGCTATTCAGGTGGAAATGTTAGAGAAGGGCAAGAACAATCCTTCCAGCATAACCACAAACAGCTGCCAGCCCCTTACATCATCTATGCTGACTTTGAGGCTCTCACCACTAAGGTTGCGGTCCAGAGCTGAATCCCACAAAAAGCAAATACATGAATAACACAACAGCCTAAGGTTTGCAGTTGCTGCTACATTGTGGTGAGGTGTGATAGACAGACAAAATCACCAGTCGAATACCGAGGTCCCAATGCAGCAGAACATTTCCTTCAAGCCCTACAGGAAGAAGAGCACAAGATCAAGACAGTTTTGGCCCACCCAAAGGCCATAAGGATGACACGAGAGGATTGGCAGGCCTACAACACTGCCACGAACTGTCATATCTCTGAAAAGGCCTTAAAAGGAGATTCTGTGTGTGATCACTGCCACATCACAGGGCAATACAGAGGAGCAGCCCACAATGAATGCAACCTGAAGCTGCAGTTGAATCCTAATACAACTTGCGCGGCTATGACTCCCACCTTGTAATGCAGTCCATAAGCAAGGTGGACGGACGCATTTCCTGCATCCCCAATAACAATGAGAAGTACATCTCCTTCTCTTTGAGACAGCTTCGTTTCATTGACAGTGCGCAGTTCCTGCTGGCATCTCTCGACAGACTAGTGTCAGCCAACCCTCCAGAGACTTTTAAAGTAACAGCCCAGAATAAACCAAACCAACAAAAACGAGATCTCCTGATGCAAAAAGGTATATACCCATACAAATACATGGATTCCTGGGAGCGGTTCAACAAGTCCAAGCTCCCTAAAAAGGAAGACTTCTACAACAAGCTTCGGGATGAGCACATCAGTGAGGTAGATTACAATCACGCGCAAAAGGTCTGGGAAATCTTTGATTGCAGGAGTCTGAGAGACTACCATGATCTCGACAATCGTACTGATGTTCTCCTGCTAGCAGATATCTTCGAGACATTTCGAAAAACCTGCTTGAGACAGTATGGGCTAGACCCTGCACACTACTATACTAGCCTGGGGCTTTCATGGGATGCACTGCTGAAAAAGACGGGCAGAGAACTCGAGCTATTGACAGACTATGACCAGCACCTGTTCATTGTGAAGGGAATGTGCCTGTCAAGGTTGAAAAACTGGTACCTAACCTCTGCAACAAGGAACGCTATGTTCTACACTACCGCAACCTACAGCTGTACCTATCTCTAGGCATGCGTCTAAAAAAAATACATAGAGCTCTGGTATTCAACCAAAGCCCGTGGATAGAGCCCTACATTCGAATGAATACAGAACTACATACAAAATCCACCTGTGACTTTGAGAAGACCTGCATAAGCTGATGAATAACTTGGTCTTTGGCAAGACAATGGAGAACCTTCGAAAGCGAACTGATGTTAAATTAGTGCGAAAATGTGAGGAAGATAAGCTGCGACACTTGATCGCCAGCCCAGCCTTTGCGTGAGCTAATATATTCGAAGATGACCTTGCAGCCATCCAAGTCCATAAGAGCCGTTTGGTTCTCAACCGCCCAGTATACGTTGGGATGTATATCCTAGATCTCTCTAAACATCTGATGTACGAATTTTACTACAACCAGATGAAGCCTCAGTACAGAGAACATTGTCAACTTCTCTACACTAACATGGACAGCCTGCTTCTAGAAATTAAGACAGAAGATGTGTGTACAAAGATATGGAGTTATATCTGACAGCGAATACCAACTTACCAGCCAGATCTAGATTGGAGAAAAAAGGTAAGACGTCACACCCAAATTAAAACCCAAGCTGAAACCATGAATCTTGTGGTGGACAGATTATTGTCAAAATTACTAAGAGACAGAGATATCTGACAGCGAATACTAACTTATAATGGATAAAAAAGAACAATGGATTAAATATGACAAAAATGATTATGTAGATGCTCGAAAGACTGAAAAAACGGTAAAATTTTATAACACTGAACCCATATAATTGTTCAGACCAGTTCTGCACACCATTTCGTGTTATATTTTCTTCTAGTTCTCACAAATGAGTCCTAAATTCTTTTTCGTCCATAGTGTCACCAAAACACCACAGTACAGTTTTTTTCTGGTACTGGTGTAATGTATTTAATTCGTCTACCTGTAAAGTAATAATGAAAGGAGCAAAAGTTGTCACGCATGTGCCAATTTTCCCTGGCAAAGCCACCACGGGCTGGATAGGTATCGTTTATATAACGTGCAGCGCAATTAAAGCTACAAAAATTTCTTTCGACTTTAAATGATACTTTACCACATCTTTCGCAAAACTATAGGTACAAAACAGGGAGGGCTGTCAAAAGTCAATGTGCATGACCAGCAGCGCAAATCTGTCGACTGTGGCCAGTCATCAGGAATATAAAACATGGGAATTTTATCCATATTAATTGATTATATATTAGAAAAGAAAAAATATCTAAAAAAAGAATGAGAGCCGGGGGGGGGCAATCTACCAATTTATTTGTTTAATAATAGGTGGTGTCGGTGGCCTAGCGGTTGGGCCGTCGGACTCCGGATCTGAAGTTCTGGGTTCGAATCCTGACAGATCCCGACATTTTGTCCTTGGGAAAGACAATTTACACACAT